>PVKP010011396.1:46545-61551 GCA_004027715.1 Plecturocebus donacophilus
GCTTCTCCTCCCTCTCTTCCTTTGCTCCCCCTCACCTTCCTCTTCCACCTCCTTCTTCCCCCTCCCCATTCCTCCTTTCCTCCTCCTCTCTTCCTCGCCATTTTCCCCATCCTCATGCTCCCCCTCTTCCCCCTCCTCCTCCTTTCCTCCCCCTCTACCCTCCTACCCCTCTCCCTTCTCCTCCCCTTCTGTCTCTTTCTGTATTAAGTGCCTACCGTGTGCCAGCTGTTGTGCTTCATACTCTGCTATCCTGGAACCTCTCCTATGAATGGGGCCCAGACATGCCCAGATAATTAGGAGACAACGTGGTTAGTGTGGTCCTACAGGAACATAACATGTAATGGGCACCTAGGAAGAAGTGCCTGACTCCACCTTGCAGGGAGGGTCAGAGAAGACTTGTTAACAGGGTGTGATCCTTGAACCAAATCCTACGTAATGAATAGGAACCAGCCAGTAAAGAATGGAAGGAAGGGAAGGAAATTCTGGGTGCAGGGAGCCTCAGCAAGATGTGAATAGTAGCAAGAGCACAGTATGTGCTGGAATTGTGAGTGGCTCCATACCGTTGGAACCTAACATTTGAGGTAGATGTGTTGAGGTCAGAGGAGGCAGGAGCCGTATCTTGGAGCTTGAACTTTGTCTTGGAGCCACTGAGGAACCACTGAAGGCATAAGGCCGGGGAGTGATGTGATTCTCGCCTGTTGAAAAGGTGACTCTGGCTACCTTGGGCTGAATAGATTAGTGGTTGAGGGCCAGGTCTGGAAGGGAAGATGGGGAGGCAGTGGGATTGGCTGACTTGGGGATCATTTTGTGGGGGCATGGGGAAGAGACACAGCCATGACACTGAGCTTTCTGGCTAGTTGGCAAGACTGAGTCATGTCTGTGTCTCAAAACGTTGTTGCCCCCCGGCCTCCTGGTCCTACCAGTGTGTGCGTCGCCTGGGGTGGTCAGTTCCTGGCTTCAGTGGAAGACAAGCTGGGGGAGACGCCAGTCTGTGTCCTCCCTTCCCTCCTGTCTACTCTTCCCTCAGCTGCGGCATTTTGGCTCCTGTTTAAGTGGAACAGGAGGTGGGGCTGTGACATGGTTTTCCCGGTGTCCTTGCTTTCTAGGTCTGAGCTTGAGAAGAGAGAGACTCCCTTAATGCCGGTCACTCATTGTCTTTCTTGCTTGCTCTCCTTCCAACCCAAACCAATTCTGAATACACCTTCCCAGCATCTGCAGTCCAGCCCCTTCTGTCTGTCTCACAGTTCCTGCCTCAGGCCAGTGTTGTGGATGGTTTTTCCAGAATCATCCAGCCCTCTCCTACCTCACTGCCCTCAGCCCATCCTCTGAGTTGCATCAGGGAAATCTCCTTAAAATGTCAGATTGGGTCCCCTTCCTGCTTACCAAGCTTCTGTCTCCATCCCCATGCCCAGTGGTCAGGGGAAGAGGAAAGCAGCTGGATGTTTCAACTGCTCAGACCCAGGGTCAGCCCTGGCCCTCTGCTTATCACTGAACGCCCTCAGACAAGTCACCAGACTTGCTGAACCTTCATTTCTTCAGCTGTGAAACGGAGATAACTTGCCTTACTGAGGGATGAGTGAGTGAGAAAATATATTAAAGTGCCATCTTAACACATACGCGCGCACGCACACACACACACACACACACACACACACACACACACACACAGAGAGAGAGAAAGAGAGAGAGAGAGAGAGAGAGAAAGATTTTCTTTCCTCCTTGCAGCTTTTTATTCATCTTGGTGAGTCCTTCATATCCACTTAGCAAACTGCCCGTCCTGCAGTAGACCAGATGCTTAATTCATGTTTGATGAGTGAATTATTCCTTCATTGCTCTTTAGCTGAGAGTTTGACGGTCTCTCTTTTGCTAAATTTGAGAAGCTTTTTTGAGTTGTCTTTGAGGTCCAGAAGGATTGGGGCCCTGGTGCTCAGGGGAGTTCATATGGAGGAGGAAACGGAAGCGAAGACTCAGTCTCTGGCTTCCTGACTTCAAGCCGGTGATCTTTCCAGTGACCATCCTGTAACTTCCTGGACAATCAGGAGCCATCTACTGGGGCATGTTGCCCAGGTTCTGGGATGTATCATCATGAAAAGAGTGGAGCCCTCCAGGCAGCCATTAGAGAGAACAACAAATTGAGGAGTTTGCATAAGCAGGGCCACAGGAATTAGTGAAGTATACATGCATTACTCTTCAAAACTCATTTTTCCCAAAGAATCTTAATGGACAGAACGTGTGTGTGTGTGTGCGTGTGTGTGTGTGTGTGCGCCCGCAGGGGGCGGGGGGTGGGTTGTTCTCATCCTGGAACAAGTTGAAAGTTGGTTGGGGTAAGTTAAGTTCAGTAATGATATTTTAAACTTCCAGCTTGAAGAAAGTAATAGTGTTAAGTGTTTGCAGATGGTAATCACATGGGACCTGAAACAGTGTCTGCAGAGGGAAATCATACACCAGAAACAACGCCGCTTCTGTGGTATAGATGGCTGGTAAGAGTTTGGATCCTGGACTTAGGTGTGGGTCCTAACCTGGCATTTTACTGGCTATTTGCTGACGTTAAGCAAGTTTCAGACCTCTTTGAGCCTCAGTTTTGTTACCTGTCAAATGGGGAGAATAAGACTTCTGCCTCGTATGTTTTGTCAAGAGAATTATCTAAAGTGAGACATGGAGAATAGTGAGAGTGGTGTCTGGCACATGGGACTAGGAGGATAGGAAATGTGAGCTATTCTGAGGATGGTGGTGATAAAGATGACTGTGACGGGTTGCATTGTGTCCCTCCAAAAGACATCTTGAGGTCCTGGCCCCCAGAACCTCAGATTGTGTTTTTATTTACAAATGAGCTCTCCACAGAGGAAATAAAAATTAAAATGAAGTCATTAGGGTAGGCACAGATCCAAAATGACTGGTGTTATTATAAAGGAAATTTGGACCTAGAGGCAGATATGCAGAGAGGAAAACAATGTCAGAGCACACGGGGGAAGACACCCTGTGACTGCAGTGATGCAGTTACAAGCCAGGGAACACAATGGATTTCTGGCAACACCTCAAGCCAGGAAGAGGCAAGCAAGGATTCTCTCCGAGAAGAACCAGAGAGGGCCCTGCCGGTACCTTGCTTTCAGATTTCTAGCCTCCTGAACTGTGAGAGAATACATTTCTGTTCTTTTAAGTCGTCCAGTGTTGGTGCTTTTTTATGACAGCCCTAGCAAATTAATACAATGATAATGATGATGGGGGTAGTGATGGTGGTGATGATGATGTTGGTGTGGTGGTGGTGGTGATGGTGTTGGTGATGATGGTGGTGATGGTGATAGTGGTGCTGATGGTGGTGGTGATGATGGTGGAAGTGGTGATAATGACGGTGGTGCTGCTGCTGCTGCTGGTGGTGGTGGTGATGATGGTGGTGGTGGTATTGGTTGTAGTTATTGTGGTGATGGTGGTGATGATGATGGTGTGGGGGACGGTGATGATGATGGTGGTGATGATGGTGATGGTGGTGGTGATAGTGATAATTGTGTGCTGCTACTGCTGATGGTGGCAATAGCGATGATAGTGATGATGATGATGGTAGTGATGATGACGATGCTGGTGTTGATGGTGATGATAATGGTGCTGCTGATGGTGGTGGTGTTGATGAAGGTGTTGGTGGTGATGATAGTGATGATGGTGGTGGTGGTGATGATGAAGGTGTTGGTGGTGATGATAGTGATGATGGTGGTGGTGGTGATGATGAAGGTGTTGGTGGTGATGATAGTGTTGATGATGATGGTGGTGGTGATGGTGGTGGTAGTTACGTGATGGAGATGATGATGGTGGGGGGATGGTGATGATGATGGCGATGGTAATCATGGCAGTGATGATGATGATGATGGTGATGATGGTGATGGTGGTGATGATGATTTGGCATCTGGCCTAAAGACTGACCCAGAAGTTGACCACATGTGTGTGACTGTAGATGGTCCTGTGGCTTTAATTTAGCTAGCACTGGCATGAATATATTTTAGACACACCTCCAGTGGCACTTCTTGGGAACTTCGTTGGTATTATACTAGGAGCAGGTGATTCAAAGTAAATATTCCCGGTCTGGAGAGTGAGATAGACACTGAAGGGAACAGTTCCTCAAGAGGTGAAGTGACTTTTGATCCACTACATGACTGTGTTGGAAGGGGGATCCCCAAAGTGCTCTCAGATTGTGGCCTGTGAATCACCATGTAGACAGTGGTGGGCAGGTGGTGCTTTGTGGCCAAGTGCAGAGACTGCATAGGCAACAGGATGGTGACCATGACAAGTGTGTGTCCGGGATTGGAGAAGAGGTTGACGTGGTGGGATGTGGAAGGGATGCGATAAATATGGACTTAAGATATGGAGGCACAGAGAGCAAGGAATAGATTGAAATTGAGAAGAAGGTCTGTCTTAATCCTGCTGTCAGGAAGAGGAGATCTGTGAGTTGTGCTTTAGAAACATCCCTCTTTTGGAGTTCAGCTGTGCCTCCTTTATCTCCGAGTTGTGTTGGCCTCCCCGTGCGGTGCATTGAGAGGATGTTCAAACTGAAGGGGAGAAGTGCCGATTTTAAAGGATGGAAAAGAACAATGTGAGTTCTTCCATGTCTTAGAGATAGTGTGGTATGGCAGAGAGAGTGTAAACTCTGGCATCACATAGTCCAGGGTCGGAGTCTTTCGTGGAATCTGGCTCTGTCCCTTGCTTGGTGACCTTGGGCGCCTTCTTTTCTCCGAGCCTCAGTTTCCTCTCCTTTACACTTGCACTGCCAATACCCCCTGCAGAGTATGGTGGAGATTAAACTGGGATCTTATAGGCCAATTACATGGCACCTTGGAGGCCCTGAATGAAAGTCGGTTGTTCTACACTGATCCCTGTCCACACATGGGATTCTGGGCAAGGGCTTATTGGTGCTTGTGATACCTAATTAATCAGAGAGGGGAGGGGAGAGTTGGCCTCTGGGAGGACTTGAATTTCATAGGATTAAATACATTGCCAATATCAAGAGGAGCTGAGTCCCTGGGAGGAAGGGGCGAGACATGGGGGCTCCAGGGAGGCCATGGTAACTCTTACTGGGAGATATAACCGTGAAGTCCCCATTACTCTCTAGTTCTTTAAAATATCAAGAAAAGCAGGTAAAGGCTTCTCAGCTGTGGATGGCTTAAAAATAGCCACTGATCAGAGTGGCCAAGAGTGTTTTCCCATGACTTGGCACCTGAGATCCCTCTTCCCCCCACTCCTGCTCTGCCGTCTCTGCCCAGTAATGACTCCTCATGTATCCTCATCCTGGACCCTCCAGCTAGGAACCTTGTAGCCTCATCCCAGACCCTCCAGCTAGGAACCTTGACATTTATTCCACACATATTTGTTTGTATTTCCATTGCATACCAGTGGAATTCTAGGGGCTTGGCAACAGTAGCAAACATGACAGAGAAAAATCCCTATCCTTATATACCTTACATTCCAGTGGGGCAACAGATAGCAAACAGACATTAAATGGATGGTGTATGAGAAGATGAAAGTCCTTATGGAAGAAAAATCACCTGGAGAGGAGGCTGGGGATGTGGACTGTTAACTGGGGCGTTCAAGGAAGTTCTCCCCGAGAATGTGACATTAAGCAAAGCCCCAAAGGAGCTGAGGGAGTGAGACATGGAAGTTTGGGGAGAAATGAGTCTTAGGCACAGGGCCTGCCCCATGCAGACGCCCTCGTAGCCACATGTGTGGCCCATTAAAGGTACCTGGAGGAGGCCAGTGTGGCTGGAGTGGAGTGAGTGACAGGAGAGCCCTTGGTCCAGGAAAAGGTTGATGGGGTGGGGATGAGGGCTTGACCTTGCAGCTGGGCATTTTGAGGACTTTAGCTTTTGCTAAGCAGCTCTTGGAGAGTTGTGAGCAGAAGAATGATATGAGCTTGGCTTACCTTTTGTTTTTTTCTAACCAGTGTATTCATGCTTGCGCTGCTGTAAAGAACTACTTGAGACTGGATAATTTATAAAGAAAAGAGGTTTAATCAGCACATGGTTCTGCAGGTTGTATAGACTTCTTCTGGGGAGGGCTCAGGAAACTTACAATCGTGGTGGAAGGCGAAGGGGAAGCAGGCACATGTTACATGGCAGAGCAGGAGAAAGAGAGAAGAGGGAGGTGCTACACACTTAAGCAGGCAGATCCCAGGAGAACTCTATCACAAGACAACACTAGGGGTATAGTGCTAAACCATTAGAAACCACCGTTGTGATTCAGTCACCTCCCACCAGGCCCATGCTCCAACACTGGGGATTACAATTTGAAATGAGATTTGGGTAGGGACACAGATCCAAATCATATCAAGCAGTATTTGCTGTCTGCTGTGTAGAGAATGGGTTGAAAGGGGCAAGAGTAAAACAGGGAGGCTGTTGCTTAATGCTGGTGAGAGTGGAAGCAGTGGCAGTGGTCGAGGGGATGGTTGAATGCTGAAATTACGGATTTCCTCTCCCTCCCTCAACTCATCCAAATCACTGCCAAGCTGGGTCAGTTCTACTTTGGCCATTGTAGGGAGATTGGGAGGAATTTGGAGATACTATACATCAAGTATGTTAGTCTGTGACCCCTTTAAAACAAGAATATGTCTTTTTTCTTAGGTGTCCTTAGACCCTAGCCCAGCGCCTGACATAAGTAGTAAGCATTTTCAGTGCTTATAATGATTAGCCTGTCATTATCTGATCCCTAAGATTGAATTTGGAGTCATCTTCAGTGCTCCCAGGATCCCCTTGTGCTTAAAACCTTTTCAAAACATCTGTCACCCTGATCTTTCATTGTCTGTCTCTTCCCTCTGCTGGTCCATAAGCTTCATGAGACCCATGCTGGTTTTATTTATTTATTTGAAATGGAGTCTTGCTCTATCACCCAGGCTGGAGTGCAGTTGTGAGATCTCGGCCCACTGCAACCTCTGCCTCCCAGGTTCAGAGGATTCTTATATCTCAGCCTCCCAAGCAGTTGGGACTATAGGTGCCCACTACCACGCCCAGCTAATTTTTGTATTTTTAGTAGAGATGGGTTTTTGCCATGTTGGCCTGGCTGGTCTCCAATTCCTGATCTCAAGTGATCCACCCACTTCGGCCTCTCAAAGTGTTGGGATTACAGGCAGGAGCCACTGCGCCCAGCCTCACCCACACTGTTTGGTCCACTCTTGTAAGTGCAGTATGTCTTTCTGGGCCTGCTACCTGGTAGGTGCTCAGGAAGTGCTCTTTTAAATAAATGAATGCACCTGGTCCCTTTTATCACCTGCTGAGAAGGGCACTGGTTTCAGCCAGTATCTGTTCCAATCCCAGCATGTCATTGGGATGATTAAATTGTTACAAACCCCTGAGCCTACAAGGTAGCCTCTGGGCCTTTTGAAGGGAAGAGCAAAGTCAGAGAGCCGTTACTGTTTGAATCAGCGGCGCTGAAGGGTTCTTGGGAAGTGGAGTGCTCTCTGAGGCTTGTCTACACGGCAGAGGCATGTGAGTAATTGCATCAGAGAGTTGGGGGTGCTTGGTTGCCAGACTGATAGGCGGGGGGTGGGCCAGATTCCTCCTGGGCTGGGAGATCCAAGCTGACTGGAAGAGTATTTCCAGAAATTGTGGTCGACTGAGTTTGCCTGTATAGACCAGAGACTGGGCAGCCATAGTCTCATGTGAAAACAGTATGCACCTCTCCCATTTTCAAGCTCAGCTCACATTTATTGATTTTTTTTAAACCTCTAAGCCTTTTACAAGTTCATTTGTTAGCCATTTAAAAATTAAATTTTTGTAATAACTTTATTGACGTATAATTCACATATCATGCAAATCACCATTTAGATAGCAGAATTTTGTGGTTTTTAGTATATTCCGAGTTGGGCAGCCATTGCTGCAGTCAATTTTAGAACACTTTCATCACCCTACTTCAAAAAAATTCCATCCATACCTTTAATCTACTTTCTGCACAATTTCTTTTTTCCCCCAAATGTAAACATAATGCTCATAACAGAAAATTCAGAAAGAACAGGAAAAGATAAAGAGGCAGATGATGACCATCCAGAATTATCCAGCCACTGAGAGATAACCACTTTTGTCTATCTATGCTGATAAACTCACAGACACATAGATTTTGCAAACAGTGACATCTTACACATTCTTTTCAACTTATTTCTTCATTTAATATGTAGGACTCTCTTTCCATGTTGAATAAATACAGATTTACATGATGATTTTGGCTGGTCACGGATATATCGTTAATTTATCTGACCGGTTCTTTTTAAATGAACATTTAGGTTGTTTCTAGTTTTTGCATGTACATAGTTGTCCAAATATGTACTTTTGACAAATTCCCAGAGGTGGAATTTCTGAGACAAAGGGTAGGCACATTTTCAAGTGTTGTACATATTACCAAGCCACCCTCCAGAAAGGTTTAGCAATCTGTATTTCTAAGAGCAATTTTTCGAGTATACATTTCTTCAGATCCTTGCCTGCCCCAGGCATTATCAATTATATTAATTTTTGCATACCTGATGTACTAAAGGTAAATGTCCTTTATTTGCATTTTTAAATTTAATGCTAAAGTTGAACATATTTTCATATAAAGTGGTATAAATATGGGGGTCAGGTGTGGTGGCTCACACCTGTAATCCCAGCACAATGGGAGGCCAAGGAGAGTGGATCACTTGTGGTCGGGAGTTTAAGACCAGCCTGGCCAACATGGTGAAACCCCTTCTCTACTAAAAATATAAAAAGTAGCCATGCATGGTGGCGCGCACTTGCAATCCCAGCTACTCAGGTAGCTAAGGCAGGGGAATCGCTTGAACCTGGGAGGTGGAGGTTGCAGTGAGCTGAGATCGTGCCACTGCAATCCAGCCTGAGTGACAGAGCGAGAGTGTCTCAACAACAACAAAAGGCATAAATATGGATTGCAATAGTTGTTGTAAACTGACCTAAGCCCATTGGGGCAATTTAGTTCTATTACTTGATACTGTGCTTTTACATAGACTTGGGTTCTAGACCTAACTTTGCCATCAACTGGGACCTCAGGCTACCTGCTCAACCTCTGAGGGCCTCAATTTCCTATCCCATGAAGTGTGGGAGGTGAAGCAGTTGATATTTGAGGTTGTTTCCAGATCCATCTGTATCATTCCATATTAAGAATAATAGAAGGAAGCAATGGTGAGGAAACTGAGGCTTCAGTCTGCAAACTGACTTGCTCCAGGTCCCAGAATTCATAAATGACAGCGCAGATTTGAACCCAGGACTTGCTGTGAACCCAGGACCAAGCCTCTTGCTCTTCCCCTGGGTCCAGTCCCCTTTATGGGAAATGAACCAAGATTTGTCAAAATGATTGTTAGTCCCCGGGCCTACTTCAAGGGGTGTGAATCCCCTTCAGGAGGCTGATCCATGGGAGAGAGTTTGGGGAACACAGGGAAGAAAAGGTAGAGATTACTGGAAAAATATCTGGATTTCTATGGACAATGGAGTCTTGACAGAGACAGCTTAGGAGGAGCCGCAGAGAAGCCTGAGGCAAGTGAGAAGGCAGGAAAGCACACTGTGTAAGAGACAAGCATGGGCTGGGGAGCAGGAGCCAGGAAGTGTGGGTGATCCCAGCCTGGAAATGTACTTTTGCATCAAGGAATTAGAAAGTCAGGCCTCATCTGGGAAGGGCTAGATTAGATTAAATCAGTGTTTCTCTGTAGTCAGTTTACATGCTCCTGAACCCTCACCAGGCACCTGTGGTGGTCAGGCTCCACAGTCCTCATCAGCTTCATATCCATGCCCACTTCTTCCACCTGCAGCTGTTGTTGAAGATGTGCCCAACCCCCTCACATGTCCCTCCTGGTGTCAGGCCTCCAATGTGGCTCAGTTGGTCTCTGAAGGCCTGTGATGTTTGTCTACATGATGAGCCCCTTATCCTGAGCTGGAGTATTTCCCTCTTCCAGGAGGCTGTTCCTAAGCAGCCTGATTCTGGGTAGAATTGATCACCTTCTTGTCTGTGCCCACCCCCTCTACCTTGTACATGTTCTTCTCAAAGCACCTGAAACATTTCAATGTCTGTTTTCTTCATACCTCTGTCTCCCCTACTATTTTGTGGCTTTCTGAGAGCAGATAGTCTTATATTATCTTTATTTGGAACTCACGGGATTTCTCACATAGTAGATATTCAGGTGAAGCTTTTTTTGGGTGAATTAATGAAACCTGTACTTCAATTCAGTAGACACATATTGAGACTGGGATGGTATATTAGTTAGTCATACAGTGATACTAGCTGCAGTAACAAATAGTTCCCACAAGATTTATTGGCTCAAACACAAGAAATGTTTTTTTCTCATTCATGTAAAAGCCCAAAATGTCTATTTCTATTTTGGTGGGAGGCTCCCTTCCACGTAGTGGCTCATGGACCTAGGCCTCTGCCACCTTCTGTGGCCTTGCCTCCCCCTGGAGCTTTGTTGCTGTCAGCATCCATTGGCAGAAGGAGGAAGGAGCCTGAAAAAAAGCACACCCGCTTCTTAAAAACCTTGGCCTGAAAAATGGCATGCAGCGTTTCTATCTCATTATCCTTGGCTAGAACTCTGACACATTGTCACACCAAGCTGCAAGGGAGTCTGGGAAGTGTAGTCTAACCATGCACCCAGGAAGAACAGGAAACGGAGTTTTGGTGAACTAGCAGTGCTGCCACAGGTGGTGAGTGGGCCTCAACACCTTGTCCTCTGAGGCTTGGTTGAAGGGATGGGGAATGTCTGGCTTGAAGAAGCAAAACTCCTGATAAAGTGATATTGTGACCAGGGCTATAATTTGCCAACACCCAGTCTAGAGAGATCCAAAGTTCCTCCCAACTCTAGACACTAATTTTTTTTTATTATGCACCCAGTGTATACAGAACACTAAGACTGTTGCTGGTGGGAGGGGAGGAGGGAGTCAGGGGACAAGCAAGCTTGAACTCCATGCTGTGCCAGTTACTGGGCCCTATATTTACGCTTTATAGTGATGAGCATAGTAACTGACATTTGTTAGACACTTGCTGTGCGCCAAGAACTGTGCCAAGGGCTTTACGTTCAATCCTCACTTATAATACCCTATTTTATAGATGAGTAAACTGAATCACAGAGAAGTAACTTGCTCAAGGTCACACAGCTAGTAAGGCATGGAGCTGAGATTTGGGCTCCAGCAAGCTGGTAACAGAGCCTGCCTGCTTAGTGGCTATGCTGTATGTTCCTAATTTGAGCCCAATACCCATTCTACCAAGTAGATATTATTATTGCGGCTGAGAGAGAGTCATAAGTTGCTAAGAGGAATGCGAAATTAATGAAACCCTTTTTTTTTTTTTGAGATGGAGTTTCACTCTTTTTACCCAGGCTGGCGTGCAATGGCACCATCTCAGGTCATTGCAACCTCTGTCTCCCAGGTTCAAGTGATTCTCCTGTGTCAGCCTCCAGAGTAGCTGGGACTGCAGGTGCCTGCCACCACGCCCAGCTAATTTTGTATTTTCAGTAGAGACAAGGTTTTGCCATGTTGGCCAGGCTGGTCTCCAGCCCCTGATCCACCCACCTTGGCCTCCCAAAGTGCTGGGATTACAGGCATGAGCCACCACACCCAGCCTGAAATCACCTTTTGAGCTCCACCTAATGTTCTAATTATGTTTTTTACATTCTCCTAAGTAGCTGTCATAATAATCCTAAACTAACTTAATGAAGTTATATTATTAGCCCTATTTTACAGATGAGGAAACTGAAACTCAGAGAAGCTTAGACACTTGCCTGAGGTCACCCAGCTGGGAAGTGGTTGACTGGGTATGTCAATTAGGAAGCTTCTAGCTGCAAGGAACAAGGCTGGCTTAAAGGAAACAATGAGGAAGGGCACTGACTCACGTCGCTGCTGGTCCACGGTCGGGTGAGGTATCAGCTATTGTCCCAGCAGGAAACACAGTGTACCCTTGAATTAGGATAATCCAAGGATAATTTCATAAAGACATTTTATTTTACGTATTTATTTTTGTGAGATGGAGTCTTGCTCTCGTTGCCCAGGGTGGAGTGTAGTGGTGCAATCTTGGGTCACTGCAACCTCCACCTCCTAGGTTCACATGATTCTTCTGCCTCAGCCTCCCGAGGAGCGGGACTATGGCCAAGCACCATGACCGTGCCCAGCTAATTTTTGAATTTTTAGTAGAGACAGGGTTTCACTATGTTGGCCTGGCTGGTCTCGAGCTCCTGACCTCAGGTGATCCACCTGCCTCAGCCTCCCTAAGTGCTGGGATTACAGGTGTGAACCTCCATGCCCAGCCTCATAAAAGGATTTTTAAAAATTGAGGTAAAATTGACATAAAATTAACCATTAACCATTTTAAAGCATCCAACTCAGTGACATCAAGGACATTAGCAGCGTTGCGCAGCCATCACATCTGTCTAATTCCAAGATGTTTTCATCACCCCAAAAGGAAATTTGTACCCCATAAATAGTTGCCCTGTATTGTTCCTAGCCCCAGCCCATGGCAACCACTAGTCTGCATTCTGTCTCTATGGATTTGCCTATTCCAGATGTTTCATATAAATGGAACCACAAAATATGTATGATTTTGTGTCTGACTTTCACTTAGCATGATGTTTTAACACAGTATTTTCAGGTTTACCCGCCTTGTGGCATGAATCAGTACTTCTTTTTTTTATTTTTTGAGATAGAGTCTCACTCTGCCACCCAAGCTATAGTGCAGTTGCGTGACCTTGGCTAACTGCAACCTCTGCCTCCCAGGTTCAAGCAATTCTCCCACCTCAGCCTCCTGAGTAGCTGGAATTGCAGGTGCACACCACTATTCCTGGCTACTTTTTGTATTTTTAGTAGAGACGGCGTTTCTCCATGTTGGCCAGGCTGGTCTCGAACTCCTGACCTCAGGTGATCCGCCCACCTCAGCCTCCCAGAGTGCTGGGATTTCAGTCATGAGCCACCACATCCAGCCTCAGTACTTCATTTATTTTTATGGCTGAATAATTGCATCATATGGCTCTACCACACTTGGTTTATCCATTCCATTCCTTGGCTGCTGGACTTTGGGTTGTTTCTGCCTCCCGGCCATTGTGAATAGTGCTGCTATGAACATTCATTTACAAGTGTTTATTTGAATGTACATTTCACTTCTTTCAGGTATATGGCTAGGGGTGAAATTGCTGGGTCATCTGGTAACTCATGTTTTGAGGAACTGCCAGAGTTTTCCAAAGCAGCTGAACTCCTACCAGCAATGTATGAGGGTTCCAGTTTCTCCACATCCGTGCAAGACTTGCTATTTATGTGTGTGTGTGTGTTTATGGCTAACCTAGTGGGTGTGAAGTGGCATCTCACTGTGGTTTTGATTTGCATTTCCCTAATGGCTAATGCCTTTAAGCATCTTCTCACCTATTTTTTTGGCCTCATAAAGGGATCTTTAAGAAGGTGTAGGCAGGTTGGCCAGGAGCAATGGCTCACGCCTGTAATCCCAGCACTTTGCGGGGCAGAGATGGGAGGATTGCTTGAGGCCAGGAGTTCAAGACAGCCTGGTAAACATAGCAAGACCCAATCTCTATTTAGAAAAAAAAAGAAGGTGGTGGTGCAGGCAGGTATAGGGAAGCTCCAGGGATAGCAAATCCCTGAGGCTCCTGTGTGTGCCTAATTTTGAGGAGCAAGGAGGAAACAGTTATTGGAAACTGGAAACGGCGAGGGCTGTGCAAAGGGGCCCTGGCCAGAGCTGAAACTTGGATTGAGGCAAGTAGCCATTTTGCAGTGACCCCTAGAGAAGGATCCCCAGGGGAGGAGACCGGATGCCTCAGCCTCCCTTTCCCTCCTGTCTTCTGCTGGGTCTCCCTGTTGCTAAAACTGACCTGCAGCAGAGGGGGAGTGAACCCTTGCACTGGTCCCTGAGGTCAATTTGGGGTGCAGAGTAGGACGGAAAAGGGAGGACAAGCAGAGAGAGACTGGCACAGTGGCAGCGCAGCTTCCTTTTCCCGTAGTTCTTTGGGTTCATCCTTCCTATGTTGATGTCTCCCCAAGAGTGGTAGTGAGATTGGCTGTAGCCATTTTTAGCTTCACGTCTTTCTTATAACATCCCGAAGAAGAGAGAAAACACTACTTCAAAAACTTTTAGGCAACAGAGAGAGAGCTTTCCCAGAAACCTCCAGCCTCATGTCTGATTGACCCCAATTGTGTTACATATTTCTTCTAAACTAATTAGTGGCAGACGATGGGAACGGTTTTAAGCCAGTGAGGCCCACACCTGGGACTATGGGCGCATGTGCTTCATGGGAAGGGAGATCCCAGTTGAAATCAGGAATGAGGGGGGGTACTGGGCAGAAAACCCACAGTGCCATGTCCTTAGGGAGTCCTTGGACCATCTGTTTGACTAAAGCCTGGATTTTTTTCGGCTCCAGCATGCACTGGTTAGGGTGAGACAATGCATGCTGGACCTAGGCCTCCAGGAAGGGTTCCTGCCCTGGCTACAGGGCCCGATGTCCCATGTTTGGCTCAGGCCTGCTGGAAAGCCCCATTTCCAGCTTCTACCTTTTCTCAGGCCTCTTAGGGAGGGTCTCCTAAGCCTCTCATTCCTTCTCTGACCCGTGTCGCTGAAGACATAAACTGAAGCGCCTTCCATAGCAGTGATTCCCGGGAGTGAGACTTGACTTAATTGGAACTACAAGGGCAGAATTCAACTAGGAGTTTAGGGAAGAAGATCTTTGTGTAGATTTTGCCACAAAAGAAAGAATAATTTAAAAAAGTTAAAAACCAATCTGATAGCTCCTATTGTATGATTCCGTCCAAATAGGCAAAGCTATAGAGATGAAGGTTATATTGTTATTTTTGCCAGGGGTGGGTAGAGGGTGGAATGGGGAGTGACTGCTTATGGGATTGGGGTTTCATTCTGAGGCGATGAAGGTGGATTATGGTGATGGTTGCACAAGTATGTGAATTATGCTAAAAACTATTGAATTGTATACTTTATTTATTTATTTTGAGACAGAGTCTTGCTTTGCCACCCAGGCTGGAGTGCAGTGGCACAATCTCGGCTCACTGCAACCTCTGCCTC
>PVKP010011397.1:0-27934 GCA_004027715.1 Plecturocebus donacophilus
AAAAAAAAAAAAAAAAAAAGTAAGGCTGGCCCAGAACTCTTAGCAGTTTTATAAGACACTGGAGAATTAAATATGTGTTCAGAATTGAGTTGGATTTACCCTAGTGTTTTTACATAAAAGCACTTGACAATTCCTAGGCTGCATGAGGGCAAAGGTCAAGTAAAAAGTGGCAACTAAGACATTAAAACAGAAACATAAGCAAAATCATGGTGCTTGGAAGACAAAAACTACAGTTCCATTTTCAGTAAAAAGAAAGAAGCTAAGTGAAGTCTAGATTTTCAGTTAAGATTCCTGAAATATTACATCCTAAGAATGAGGACAAACTGGAAATAGATCAGCCTTTGCTATGACTGAAACCCAGCCTTAAACTGTTCAATTCCTGATTGTTACAAGATACTTCTCTCATTTGCTTTTTTTTAAATTTTAGACAGAGTCTTGCTCTCTCACCCAGGCTGGAGTACAGTGGTGCAATCTCGGCTCACTGCAACCTTTGCCTTCCAGGTTTAAGAGACTCCCCGGTCTCAGCCTTCCGAGAAGCTGGGAGTACAGGCGCGTGCCACCATGCCTAGCTAATTTTTTGTATTTTTAGTAGAGACAGGGTTTCACCATGTTGGTCAGGGTGGTCTCAATCTCCTGACATTGTGATCAACCCTCCTTGGCCTCCTAAAGTGCTAGGATTACAGTGTGAGCCATCACATCCACCACTTCCCTCACTTTCTAAATCAATCAGAGAGAAAATTAAATCTTCCCTGGAAAAAATAATATTTTTCAGAGCAGCTGCTATTTTCCATAAACAGTATTTGGCATTGAATAAAGAAAATACCAGGCATGCAAATAGTTAGAATCAAAAGCTGAGAACCAAGAGAAAAAAGGACAATAGAGGCAGATCCAAAGGCAAACCAATTTTTGAAATGATTAACAGCTCTAAATTTTGAAAATATTAAACACTTTAAAATAACTGAATAATATGTTTAAGAAAACAGATAATATGAGCAAGAATTTTACATAACTATTGGAAGCCATAAAATAAAATGAAAATCTGGAACTGAAAATTCAAATAAATTTATGTTATGACAAAAACATTAAATTGATTAAGCAACAGTGTAGGTATAGTGAAACAAAGTAATTTAAGTAGCAGTTAGGTCTGTTGACATTTTCCAACTGTACAAAAAAGGAAAAAATGAGAATAAAAAATGGAAAATAAAAAATTACAAAAATAAATATTTTAAATGAAAATTAAAAGTGAGGAAAAAATAAAATTATATAACAGACATGAAAGATAGTGAAAAGATCTGATATATTTATAATTGGAGATCCAGAAAGAGAAAATAAATAATACATGTCAGATGCAATATGTGTGATCATATTGGCTGATTTTTTGAAAGTGATGAAAGTCATCAAACCACAGGTTCAACAGCCAACCACAAACCCCAAGAACCTAATAAAGAGTGAGATTGCTAAAAAACAAAAATGAAAGAAAAATCTTAAAAGCTGCAAGAAATAAAAATAAACTATAAAAAAAGATTAAACAATAACACTGAGACCCAAAAACCCATGGGCAATGTTTACCAAAAAATCAGATGACAAAGTGTCCTCATGAACTCCAAAATAGAAGCAAGTGAAGACAAACAAGCAGTCGCCTGAATGGAATCAGCAACTAACTAGAAGAAACAGAGGTAAACAACAGGCTGACAGTGAGGAGTACAGAATCCTGGACAGCACGGTAGGGGTCAAGACTTTTGGCCCTTGAAGATTTGCTGAAAAAAGTCAATTGGCAAAAGGCTTATTAATTGAAGAAGTATTCACATTTATTTAACGTTTATACATTGGGGTTTTCAGCATGAAGATCTAAGTCTCCAGTGGGATACAGAAGCTGGCATGCCATCTTGGAGTTAGAGAAAAAAATGTGGGATTAGAGCATGACAAAAGAATGTTATGGTGGTAAATCAAGTTTCAATGGCAAGACAGATTATGGAAGCAGGAGAAGAGAGGACTTGGCTGGTAAATGTGGTCTTGTTTTATAGATGAAAATTCACTGGCAGCAGCTCTCAGAGAGAATAGATAGTAAAGTCTTATTTTAGATCTTAAGGTGACAGACTCTGTTAATCATTCCCACATCTGGACAACTGAAGGCCTGACTGCATTAATGCAGATTTTCTACAAATGCATATTTCTTAGCAAAACACAGCTTTGCAGGGCACTTTCTTTCTGCTGGTCCTATAACAGCCATCTCAAAACATGTCAAAGAAATATGTCTTGGGTTAAAATATTTTTATTTCCTTCAGCCAAGTGGGGCAATTTGAAAACATCAGCTAAAACTTAAGGTGTTCTTTACCACTCCAGGAGAGGCTCTTTGTGAAACGCCTGTTTTAAGGAGCTGGATTACTCTAGATTATATGAACTCTCAAAACTCACCAGCCAGAGCTCTTTTTCAGAGCAAGGCTCCACAATGAAAAACATATAGAAGTTGAACCAAAATGGAACTGAAGAACTAGAGAGAGAGAGAGAGAGAGAGAGAGAGAGAGAGAAGAGAAGGTACAGATAAAAGCAGAGGAAGAGAAAAGAGCCATGAAATCCCTGAAGGCAGGCTCCCATATTTTTGAATACTATTTAAAACAGCAAAAAAGGAGATGAAATTAAAAGTGTTACCCTGAACCTTAGTATCTTCTAAAAATTTATGTAAATTAACTTTACATAAAACCAACAAATACAAAATGTTGAAATCATATCCTATACAAAGTGATCATGAGAAAAAAGTGAAATAAAAAACAGATATTAAATCCCTAGAAATGATAAAATTATAACAGAAAGTGGTGCACAAAAATAAAAAATTATAATTTTATATTTCAAAACAAACTAAAACATTTTAAAGTTATAGAAGACATTAAAGAACTACATAAATTGGCCAGGCATGGTGGCTCATGCCTGCAATCCCAGCACTTTGGGAAGCCTAGGTGGGTAGATCACAAGGTCAGGAGATCGAGACCACCCTAACCAACATGGTGAAATCCTGCCTCTACTGAAAATACAAAAATTAGCTGGGCATGGTGGCTCGTGCCGGTAATCCCAGCTACTCGAGCTGAAGCAGGAGAATCACTTGAACCAGGGAATCGGAGGTTGCAGGGAGCTGAGATCATGCCACTGCACTCCAGCCTGGTGACAGAGCAAGACTCTTACTCAATGAATTTAAAAAAAAGAACTACATATATCAAAGTTGGAGAAAACCCAGACATGAGTTGAGAAATCTGATGAAAATTTAAAAGAAAGAGAAATTTTAAAATATTAATATCAAAAATGAATACTAAACTGGAAAAATACACTAGAGTGAATAAACAAAATAGAAAACACTCAAATGTTTTGTTTTGACTTCCTATTCTATGATTTTTGGGGACCAAAGTAAGATAATGACTTGCCCCTGCATACAGGCCCATGTAGTGATTTCTCTCAGAACAACACAGCAGAAAGCAAATCTCTGACAAACCATGTGGGTGTGGCTTTTACAGATGGTTGTCCCTACTCACTACTGCTTACTTATGGAAGAGTGAAAGGAATGAAAATTTTAAGTAATAGCTACAGTTTCTCTACCCGTACATTCCAATACTGACCTTGCATAGTTGTTTTGAGGGCTAAGTATGACAAAAGGATGCAGTGATTTGGAACTTAGATCTAAACTCAACAAATAGGACTCTTCTTAACTGTGTGAACATAGGCACATTGCTGGATATGCTAACGGAATAATCAGTCTTATGGCTGCATTATTTCATTTAGCTTTATTTCTTTGTAAAGATGTAAGAAGACAGACAACATTATATTTAACAAAGTACCTGGCACATATTAAGTAGTCAAGAAATGTTATCTATCATTGTTATTATTACCTAATACTGTACATAGAAAGCCCTGATCCTGTTCCTGGCATGTGGAGCTATCTACTAGGTTCACGACACTCCGCTAGAGGCAAACAAATTAGTAGCTATTGTAATGAATATATAAGTGTGATTTTTATTATTATGTCCCTGTAGTTTTGGCAAGTAGTTTACTAAAAAGAATCCAATTTTGGTTTAGCATGGAGTTTACTTTTATCCTGGGTATGGTATCTACCCAGCTTACCTTATTCTTTCTTTATTTGAAACAGGAACCACAATTGTTACCTGACTGGGATGTTGCAAGGCCTTACATCTGAGAAATACATCATCAAGGAATAGAGAAAATGAGGCTTAGAGAGAGAAGGGAAGCCCTTGTCAATTAGAAGAGGCAAATGCTCTATGGCACAACATAACCTAAGAATTTTGTTGGTGTAGAATTCTAAGTGTGAAAAAAATAAATGGAGTGACCGCTCCTCCCTGCCAAGGAATCTTGTATACACTAGTTTTAAAAGCACAAACATATTGTGTCATATACATATGTATAATGTAATTTTCCTACTTTTCCAACTTCTAAAATCTTTTGAATGGAGGGCCTTTTTGTGGTTTTTCCCTGTATATTATTTCAACTGTTATGTAATAGCTGCTCAACAAATCTGTGTTACTAAATAAGTGATGGAATACATTAGAATTAGGGTTGAAGAGAGTGTCCCCCAGACTAGAATTTATTTGCTGTGTAATAAACTTTACACAATTAACTTCCCTGTTTATCAATTTCCTCCTCTATAAAATTGGTTTATTATAAAATTCTTTGTAACATACTATGGAGTTCAATTAGGATAAGTTAAATACCGGAAATCTGAAGCATTGTGCTAATGTGAGGCATTATTATTATAATAATTATAACAGTATTGTTTTTATTCTTAATTGCTACTATTGAGTACTCTATTGCTCTGCAGACATCTCTCTCCCTGCCTTCCCCAGGGTACTGGTATACCAGGATGTCTCTTTAGAAAAGAAATTACATAATTGACCTGAAGAAGCAGAATTTTTCACCTTGACATTTGCATAAAGACCACACATGCATAGCCATATGCTGATTTATCCAATAGCTTTCACATTTATGACTGAATTTGCCACTTGTTCTCTAATATCTATTCTCTATCTTATTCCTTATTAATAGAACAAAATTTTAGTGGGGAACATGGCTACTCAGAATAAAGATTACCTTTCTCAGCTTCTTTGCAGCTGACTATGATTACGTGTCTAAGCTTTGGTGCATATTTTGGTAAATAAAAATTCTTAAAGGGAGATTCTCTACTTTCTTTCTGCTTGCTGGAATGCAAACATGGTTGTTGGATTTGAGCAGCCATCTTATGCCAGGAGTTGGAAACCATGTGATGAGTATGTTAAAGCTACAAGGCAGGCAGACCTTGGATGCCTAGCACTACGGAGTTCTATACCAGCCTGGATTGCTGTGAGACTCCAGAAGAAAGTAAGTAGTACAGCGTTTTCTTCATGTATTCTTCATTCCCCACACTCCAGTATAAATGCTTTTACTGTCATCTGGAATCAGTTATACTAATGTACTGCACATACCTCTATTCAATTGATAGCCTATTCCAGGATTGATAACTGTGAGCCTAGATAACTTGCAGTAAGACTTACAACTAAATTTCAAAAATAGTCTTTTCCATACACCAAGTCGTTTTGGTTAGAGAAAACAAAACCTTTGGCATAGTAACTTCCTCTGTAGGAAGTTACCTTCTTAAAATGTTTTATCTGTGGACAGCTATGCTGCTATTAGTAGGAAATGGCTTCAGAGAAAAGGGCCTGGGCTTTAGGTTACAGGGGTACGTAAGTCAGCAGAGCTGAGTAGTTCTTAACAGCCAGAGTGTCCATGGGTCAAGCCCTTTTATGAAGCTGGAGGTACCAGCATTGATCCAGCATGCACAGCTGTGAAGTTGTGAATACATGTATTTGTCTTTTTCCTTTTTTGCTGGCAAACAACTCTTAAAACCCTTGTAAGCCTCAAAGTGATGTGTCTTTTTGTATGCTAATAAGGTTGACCAATGGCTAGTAGCCTCTTGGTAGCTTCTGGATAAGGGCTGGTCATCAGGAAGACCAAGGCAAGATTAGAGGGTTGGGACATTCAGTGCCACCCCACAACCACCACAGAGACAGACTGAAGGTTAAGTTGATCACCAATGGCCAATGGCCAGTGATTTCATCAATCATGACAGTATAATGAAGCCAGTATAAAAACTCAAAAGGACAGGGCTCAGAGAGTTCCAGGTAGCTGAACATTGGAGGTTCCCAGCCAGTGGTATGCCCAGGGAGGGTTATGAAAGTTCCATGCTCTTTCCCCATTCCTCACCCTAGACATCTCTTCATCTGTATCCTCTGCAATATCCTCCATAATAAATGATTAAATATAAGTAAGTATTTCCCTGAGTTCTGTGAGCCATTCTACCACATTAATCAAACCCCACAGGGCAGCTAAGTAAAATTTCAAGGGGAGTAAAATTGCTGATACCATGACCATCATGTCAATGTTGTCAGAAGCACAGGTAAAACAACCTAGGGCTTGTGATGGACATTGGAAGTAAGGCTCAGTTTTTGTGGGACTATGTCCTTAGCCTGTGTAATCTGATGCTATCTCCAGGTAAATAAAGTCAAAATTGAATTGAATTAGAGGACACCCAGCTGGTATCCACTGCAGAATTGTTGGTTGGGAAAAACTCCCACAAATCTGGTGTCAAAAGTGTGCTGTAAGAATATAGTGGGAGATACAAGGGTTTATTTTTTTTCCACAGAACAGTTCATTCTACTTGGCCACACAAAGTAGAGAGAAGATCGTGCCCATGGGAGACGAGGTCCAAACAGAGAAAGCTGGGGCAGGAGTACCCCTGATTTCTTTCTCTCTCTGTTAGTGCCTACTCCTGAACAAATGAACTTTGGGATCGAGTATTATTTTGGAGTGTGAAAATGTTTTGGAATTAGATAGAGATCATGGTTGCACAATATTGAGAGTGTACTAAATGTCACTGAACTATTCTAAAAGGGCTAATTTTATGTCACATGAATTAAATCTTCATTTAACAACAATTTTTAAAGTGGATTTGAACATTGTTTCAAAGACTCGCATTATAATTAAATTTCACTAGCAGTAATATTTTTAAGTATATTGAATCCCAAGGAATAAAGATATAATTATACCACCAAATTTAACCATTTTAGTCCACAGAAAAATTTAAATTTTTAGTGAATTCCTACTATTTTTTTCAACACAGTAGCAGGTTTCTTCTTCTTCTGGGAATGACCCCTTCACTGAAAATATTGACGTGATGGTCACTAGATTATCTAAATTCTTAGTGTATGGTTACCATTGTGTTTTCTTATAATTATTTTATTTCTGTAAGGATGATAGTAATATCTCATTTTGGTTTTTGATTGTAGTTATTTCTGTCTCCTCTCTTCTGTTCTCAGTCTAGCCAAAGGTTTGCCATTGTGGTTGAAAATTTCAAAGAACCAACTTTTAGGTTTGTTGATTCTATTAATTTTCTACTTTATTGTGCTTATATTTGCTGTACTCATTATTATTCCTTTCCTTCTTCTAGTTTGCTTTTATTTTCTAGTTTTTTGAGGTGTAAAGTTAGGTTATTGATTTGAGATTCTTCTCCATTAACATATGCATTCTTAAAGTTTTACATTTCCTTCTGAATACTGCTTTCACTGCATTCCGTCAGTTCTGGTAGGCTGTATATTAATATCCATTTGTCTTGAACTGTTTTGCATTGTCTTTTTGATTTCTATTTTTTCAATTTGTATTTTAAATACAGTTGGTACATGTGCAGGTTTGTTGCATGGGAATATTGCATGATGCTGAGGTTTGGAGTATGGTACCATGAGCATAGTAGCAGATAGGTAGTTTGTCAACCCATGTTCCTCCCTTTCTCCTCCTTCTGGTAGTCTGCAGTGTTTATAATTCCCATATTTATGTCCATGAGTGCTCAATGTTTAGCTCCCACTCAAACAAGTTACGTTATGAACCACTGTCAAATAGTGGCTATTTAAGAGTGGGTTGTTTAATTTCCATGTACTTGTAAATTTTCCAGTTTTCCATCTATTAGTGATTTCCAGCTATATTATATTGTGGTTAGAGAAGATATTTGGTAGGATTTGAGTCTTTTTAAATTTCTTGAGACTTACTTTTTAGACCTAACGTATGGTCTACCCTGGAGAAAGTTCCACATTCACTTGAGAATAATCTGTATTCTGTTATTGTTATATGCAGTATTATATTTACCTGTTAGATCTAGTTGGCTTGTAATGTTTTTCAAGTCTTCTATTTCTTTATTGATCTTCTGTCTAGATGATTTATCATCTATGTAGATGATCTATCATCTATCTAGATATTTCTTTTACCATAATGATGTATCTATTATTAGGGTTGGGGTATTATAGAACTGCCTACTACTTCCTTCAGTTCTTTCAGTTCTTTTCAAGCTTGTTTGTTTATGCTTTATTTCTTTTTTCAGTAAAGAGACCAACTCTTTTTTTTGTTTAACCCAGCCTAGGACAAAGCCGAAAAGAGACCAATTATTTGTGCACCTTGCCACCATATTTCTTATAATGTCACTCTCAAATATTCAATATTGATTTTTTTAATGTGGCAATAGTTTTTTGTTGTTGTTTGTTTTTGTTTTTTAATTTGCCCTTACATTAAGCAAGTAGTTGCTCTTCACTAGTCCAGCTACATAACACAGAAGAGGCTTTCCAGGCCTTCCACGTGGTTGTATTTTTGCTCTCTATTAATTATACTCAGTGTGGTAACATGGTCCCACTTTTAAAAGAGATAATTCTTAATTTACAGCTTTTGTCATCAGAAAATTCTTGTTCATCATGAGTCAAAAGTAGGCGTTCAGTAAGTTGGTGTTTTAGTCCTAGCTTTACGTTCTGGCATCACACAAAATAATCACCTTTTAAAAAAATTGCTTCCAAATTCTGAACTTAGGGATTATAGCCTTTCTGGGACACAGGTGAAGAAAGTTATTGAACCGGAATGAGAAGGAACACAACAGTCTTTTGTCACTAATAATCAAAAATGTTCTATCTTGGAAATCATCATTCTCAGCAAACTGACGCAAGAACAGAAAACCAAACACTGCATATTCTCACTCATATGGGTGTTGAACAATGAGAACATATGGAAACAGGGAGGGGAACATCACACACCGGGTCCTGCTGGAGGGTTGGGGGAGGGCTAGGGGAGGAATGTGCAGGGGGTGGGTGGATTAGGGAGGGATAACATTAATAGAAATAACTAATGTAGGTGACGTGGGGACAGATGCAGCAAACCACCATGGCAAGTATATACCTATGTAACAATCCTGCATAATCTGCACATATACCCCAGAACTTAAAGTATAATTTGAAAATGCAAAAAAAAAAATTCTATCTTTATCAATGAATTTAGTTAAATACAAGATAAGCCATTTTTAGTAATAGCACTTTTCTAGGTAGTGGTAATTAAAAATAAACACAAAGGGTATATGATCTGATCTAGATAAACTTTCAGTCTATTGCAGGAAACAGATAGATGACAGAAAAAAAAACAACACTAAGAGATACTCTGTAATAAACTCAATATTTAATGTGTTGCCATGGAGATAAGGATACAACAACAATTCTTGTAAGGAAAAGATAGAGATTTAAAAACAGGTCATAGTCAAGATGGGTGATCGCATGTTAGACAAGGAAGGAAAGGGAATTTGAGCAGAGAAATTATCCTGCAAAAAGATATAAAAGTGGAAAAATGCTCAGTGTTCTTTAGGTACAATAGGCAGAATGAAGACCACCCTCCCTCAAAGATGCTCATGATCTATTCCTCAAAGCCTCTGAAAATGTTACCTTATTTGACAAAAAGATTGTACAGATGTAATTATGATAAAAATCTTAAAATGATAAGATTATCCTAGATTTGTGTGTGTGTGTGTGTGTGTGTGTGGACTCAATGTAATTACAAGCATCCTTATAAAAGAAGAGAGAAACAGCAAGATAGGATCAGAATTGGAGAAAGAGTTTAAAATGCCATGCTGCTGGCTTTGAAGAGGGGGAAGTGGGGCCATCAGCCAAAGAATTCAGACAGTCTCCAGAGTCCAGAAAAGGAAATTATACATATTCTCCCTTAGGGCCTCAAAAAGGAACCCAGCCCTGCCTGCACTTTGGTGTTTTTAGTCCAGTGA
Organism: Plecturocebus donacophilus; assembly: GCA_004027715.1. Lineage (NCBI taxonomy): Eukaryota > Metazoa > Chordata > Mammalia > Primates > Pitheciidae > Plecturocebus > Plecturocebus donacophilus. Next base: position 10,109 of record PVKP010011397.1, read on the forward strand.
GACTCATGTTGGACTTCTGACCTGTAGCATAATAAAATAATTCTGGATGTTGTTTTAAGTCACTAAGTGTGTGGTGATTTGGTATAGCAGCATTAGGGAACTAACATAGTGGGAATAAGAGGATGGCTGGAATGTAGAATGTGCACGTGTGTGTTTATGTGTTGGGGTATAGAGGAAAGGGAGGTGGAAGATGATGACAGGAGAAAAGAAGATTGGAATCTATTGCAAAGGAATTTGATAGTATGTACAGAATTGGGCAGTCTGAATTTTTATCCTTAGAGAAAGTGATCCTGAGAGTATGATCTCATGTATAAAAGCTATCATTTCATTGGCTCAGTGGTCTGGTTTTGCCTGAGTTTCATATTTGGAAACTATAAATCTTATCTTCCGACCTAGATTAACCTCTGGGTACAAATCTTGTGTTGTTTTTTCACTTTGGCATTCACTGTTATCCAACACACACACACATCCCTCATTATAGTCTTCTGAACACCATTCTTTTAGGGCTTATTGAGCATTTTAGGATGGTAAGTGGTAATCTGTTATAAAAATAAAGCCACAATCTTTCATAAATGTTATAAAAAAGAAAGTAGGATTCTGTGAGAGAGATTAATGAGGATTTCTTCATTAGATTCACGAGATAAACCTTTGTTTGAGGTTTCGTTGCCCTTCTCTTCCCCCTCTAGCTTCCGGTGTCACTCACATCCTCTGTTTTTATTTCCTCCTTCATCACTTTGGTCAGAGGAAGCGGTCAGAACTACGACAGAAGGGTCAAGAAGGTGCATTAACATTCTGTCATTATCTTCTTAACCTCGATCCAGTTCAGGTACTCATAATTCCGTTGTAAAACAGAAGCCTGGGTATATGCATGACTACATTCACCAATCATGTTGGTTGCTAAAGAAACTCTCAAAATAGGAAACAGATCACCAAAAATTAGGCCTGGGAGAAGAAGGAGAATATGTGATTCTAGAAGTGCTTGGAAACATAAAAAAGAGGCTTTTTGGATGTCAGCAGGATTTCTCTGGACTTGGAATCATCTCTCTGCTGTGCATAACATTGCAAAATGCAGTAAGAGTTTCACAATCAGTGTGTGGTTTTCTGTGAAGTCACTGGTCGCCTCTACTCCCAAAATCACTTCCCAGTGAACACTTTGGTCCTCTGTGATATCAGTCTCTTGAGCCACTAATTGCTTCCAATTGGATTTTGGCTTGCCAGGAGTCTGGGTGGTGTCTCCCATATGATACAGTTCTTTGCACTTACATATTTGTTTGCTTCCAAATTCCTCTGAACAGTTTATGAACAGAAATCCTCCCAATACACCCAGGCTGAAAGACATGCAATTGTCTTGAAAATGGAGTGTCAGAGTTCTTTCTTGCTACAGCAGCCAACTCCTGGGGAGATATACTAAAGACACAAGTTTCTAAAACTCAGTTTTTCATCTCGAGGGAAATACATATCTACCTCTATAAATTTCAAGGTCATAGTATTAGAAGAAATGTGAGAGATGTAGAAACCATTGGAGGAAGGTGGTTATATAAGTCCCAAACCTTTCCACTCTCTAGAGACTTGGAAATCATTCTTTCACTATCATTATCTTTCTTCCTCATGCCTACATCCAACCAATGATTCTGTTAATTATGCCTCTTGAATTCTTCTGAGATCTCCTATATGCTGTGTTTCTTCCCTCTTTTCCCTTCCTACCCTTCTTTCTTCAATACCCCTCTTCTAGGATATATTCAATTTTGATTCCCCTAGAATTGTGAATAGTTTCTCAATTTCTAAACCTTCTACTATTTGCAATTTCAAGTGTCATATTTGTACCTGTTAAATGAGCACACTAACGTTTATTTCTGGTGGTGATTGTAAAGATCACATGAAGCAAACTTCAGTGTGTCTGTGAAAACCCCTAAAGTATATCCCGACATACACACTCCACTCAGTAAATGTTTTCTTCCTTTCTAATTCCTCAGGATTATCTTCCCCAACTCAGCCAGAGTTGTGTTTCTAAGACAGAAAGTTGACTATCTCACTACACTTTTAAAAAATCAACGGTTTATTATTGCTCAAATGATGAAGTTCAAAGTAGCATGGTAGTGTCTTTACAAACTGACTCCAGCCTATCTTGTTACTTCTCTCTGTTCTGACTCTGCATTAAATACCCCCATTACAATCACTGCAAGTTATTTTTAAACATCAAACTTTCTCATTTCTCTGTGCCCTTTGCATATGCTGTTCCCTTTGCCTCTAATGAGGAAAATGTCTCATTGTCCCATTTAATGAAATGCCTTTATTTCAAGACTGGCTTCCCATCTTATCCTTCTGTCTGACTATCCATAACTTCTTTGCTTAGTAAACTCACTCGTCTTTTAAATCTTCAGGTGTATCTCTCTTCCTATGTCTTCTCAAAACTCTTAAGCCCTGCCCCATTACCCATTGTTTGCAGTGTTTATTACTGCCATAATACTTAGCACATTGAATTATCCCTACTGGTTTGTATTCCGAGTTTCCAACCACTGAGAGCTCCTGGTGCACCAGGAGCTGTTTTGTTCAACCTTGTTTTATTATAATTTTGATTGAAAAAAATTGATTACTGGCTAGGACCACTGTCTGTGTGGAGTTTACATGTTCTCCCATTGTCTACATGGGTTTTCCCTAGGTATTCTGGTTTCCTCTCACACCCCAAAGTTGTGCTGTTATGTTAAATGGCATGTCTAAATGCTCCCAGTCTTAGTGAATACGGCTGTGTGTGTGAGTACTCCCTGAGATGGAATAACATTCTAGCCAGGGATAGCTCCCACTTTGCACACTTAGCTGCCAGGGGTAGGTTCCAGCCACCCACGTGACCTTAACTGGAATAGTGAGTTAGAAAATGAATGAATGAACACAAATTATTGTAAGACAAAAATTTATAAGGTATATAATAGTCATACAAATGCACAGCAAAAAACAATAAGGGACAAAAAGCACTCAGAGAGCTGCCAGAGTTACTGTTTTTGAACTTGTGTTGGTAGGAGGGAATTCTTAAAATTCTTGTTTTGCAAACATTTATTCCTTGACTTGATCAACCGCCACTAATACCACTGTTACTCACTGATTCATCAAAAATGGGGTGAGTAATTATCTTTCTTGTTTTTGTTAATCTTTTACAAATGTATGTGTATGTGTAGCTCACATTTATTTCAATGTTTAATAGCAAAAGTGTTTTTGGCCTTTATTTAGAAGTTTGGTGATGTTTTTGTGACTAGAAATACATCATTGGAACTTAGCTCTAGTTTATCTCAATTAGCCTACAGTAAATTAGTTTCATTATACATTGTTTTGCTGAAAGTTGCAGTTTCCAAGAACCTATTGAAGACATTGAGGACTTACTGTATAAATCTTTATTTTATACTATACATATTCATTCATTCGTTCATCAGTATCTGTCATCTATCAAAAGGTATGCTAGGCTCTGTGGAAGATGCATAGATAAATAAAAATAGATCCTGCTCTCAACAAATTTACAGTTTAGTTGAGAATGCAACACATATTTCACTACCTGAAACAGAGAATGAAAATCTCAAACAACTTTCTGAAAGAGAAACATAAAGCTCTCCAGCTGTTAAAAGAGACACACTGAGTGATCTTTATCAACAAGCAAGTGGTCCTGAGTCCCAACACAGTTTCCATTCAATCTATTTTTGTGCCAGAAACTGATATTCTACTGGCTTAGAGGATGTCAGCCTATACATAGGATATCTTGGCAATAATCTACAGGAAAGTGACAGGAGAGATTTGTTTCAATCCTAGAGAAAGGTTGATGTCTTATTCATCTATTTTTCCTTTTGGACTCAGTATGGTCTGGACCATTGTGGATACTTATAGGTGTGTTTGTTGAAATGGCTTAAACTGCATATTTAATGAGATCAGTGTGTAGTTCCAACGCAAATAATTTAAAAATTTAACTTTCTTTGAATTAGTGATGTTGTCAGGTTTTAAAAGCACAGCCTTAATGTTCAAGTCTTCATTTGTTCTTTCATGTAATTATTTTCATTCATTCATTTAGTTATGTTTGTATTTGTTTATGCAGTCAGACAACAAATATTCATTAAACTAGCTCTTTTTACTCTCTGCCTTTAATTACCCTCTCTTTCCCATGGATTCATTTTCATTCCCAAATGAAATATATTTTAAGCTCTCTTAGGGCAGAGACCTAGCCTATCTCTTACATTGAACTAAGTAAATACTCAATGCTAAAAATTTACTTGATAATTTCTGTTCTCCTCTTAACTGTGTCAAGCACCTCATGCCACAAATATATATGAAAATGAATTATTATTTATAAAAATTAGAATTGATCATATGGACTAATTTCTGTTTCATCTCCATGGAAACTTTTATTTTGCCTGGCTGTGGATGATGTAGGTGCATGGTAGGGATGATCTAAACTTGGAACAACTCTCATTTCAGGTTGGAGCATTTACTCAAAAGCTCTGGCATATGTTAAGTTCCCAGCACTGGGACTATTAGAAAACTCATAAATGTAGGTCTCGAGATGCCAGAAGATTAAACAAATGCCAGCTTCACAAGGCCATGCTTTTCCAGCAGAAGAGAGATGCAATGTAAACAAAAGACAGGTAGGTAAAAATCAAGTTTTGGAACAGAAAGAGGACACAGAAGAAGGATTTTAAGGCTGATCAGAATGAAAGGAGAAAAATCAAAAATTAAACATCAACCAAGCAAAAAGGCTGAAGAGAAAGAACTGAGTCCTTTGCTTCCTGATTCAAGGGTTCCTGTGACAAAGCATTCAATCCAATCTAACAAACATTTATTAATGGTAAGGTAAAAAAGTAGGTGGGAGAGGAAGGTGGAATTGGGAGTGGGTCTTGATTGTGGGAATGGGAGGTTGGGGAAGAAACATTAATTATTTACGTTGTGCCAATTTTTCTATATATTTAATGCTAGTGAGTACTTACAGTGAAACTTTGAGGCACACAATGTTATCTTTCATTTAGTGGGTAAGAAAGCCAAGACTTGGGGGCCAAGTACCTTCTCCAGTCACATCTCCACCATTAATAAATGCCAGAACCTATTTCCAAATTTGTGTACATCTGATTCCAAAAATCTATATCCTATTCCCTACATTATTTTATCTCTATGCCTCATTCAGAGCAGTGTGATTGAGTCTGTGGATGAGAATATAAGAAAAGATACAAAGTAGGTCTTACATTTTAAAGTGTTCTGAACTAATAAGGGAAGAAAGACATGTAGACAATGAGCCATATCACATGATAAAATAAAATATGAGTTTGGCTAGATATAAACAATGTACTGAGGATGACAGATGAAAGAGCATTTCATTGATATTTCTGTTAGGGATAGTAAGTACTACCTAGTGCTTACTAGATATGATTTTACTGGACCTGAATGCAAAATATTGGATCAAGTTTAACAGGTTAAGAATTAAGGGGCAACCATCATGCACATAGAAGGGGAAGAGATTATAATGCACAGACAGAAATAATGTTGAAAAAATTGCTTGTTGTCAAGACCATGGAAATTGTTTAATACAACCACAGGCAGTTGGGACTCAGTACTTTGTGCAATGAAGGTCAACAGGAGTTATTAATATTTGGAGAAGGAAGAGAAGTAATCTGTTGTACTGATATCTAGGGAAAAGCATTATTTAAAGAATAATCATAGTTTACTTTGAGTAGGTGCTATAGAGTTTGAGGAATTATACAAATATCTTTTCCTTTAAATTCCCATATTTTCTCTTAGCTAGATGGCCTGGAATTATCTTCCTTTGTATTTAAAATTTGTAATAAATAATCTAAGAATACAAACTAGAAGTTTAATTAATGTGTTTTATCATGCATCACAAACCCAAAAGAAATGTCATGAACCTCCACATCCTCTCTCCCTACCTGGGAAGAGCACTATTTTAATAATGAGTAGTATGGCAAAAGGTGGAGAAGAGGGCCTACTTTCAATGGCATAGATTCAGAATCATGACTGTGGTTCTTAGAAACCCTAAGAGGAATAACATAGGTACCCCAGTCCTAAAGAAACTGGAGTATCAGGAAGGTAATTAGGTATGAGACATTTATGAAATTCATACCTTGGGTCCACAGTCTAGAACTCAGGGCAAAATTTGGAATAGGATTCAGAGCTTGACTTCCCTAGTAATGGGTGGCCAGGCCATAAGATTATTTCCCTTCTCACAGAGCCAAACCAGTTACAAAGAATAAGATGAGGTTAAGTCTGCTAGCAACGCAGAATAGTACCAGTTTTAAAGTCATACAGCCAAGGAATCAGAAAATGTGTCTAATTTGTGCAATACAAAAAGATATCGAAGGTTATTATGCAATGATGAGGCTAGAAAAGTGACAACAGGAATACAAAGAATGAGAAGTTCCGAGAAAAGTCCTCTTGCACTCCACAAGGCAGATATAAATATCAGTCTTGGAAAGAGCTATATTTGGAGAAATCAGAGGTCTATTGGAGTACTTAAATTTGAGAAAAGGCAATGAGTGCCAGTCTTTCTAATAGGAATTTCTAGTGAAACAGCAACAACAACAACAACAAAAATTAGATTGCAAAGTAGGAAGTCAAGCAAAGCTTTCAGTAGCAAATAGATGCAGCCTTAATTACTGGCTTTGCCTTTTACTTGATGTATTATATTGATCTAGGCAGAAAAGCTGTCTGAACCTTTATTTGTTAATATGTGAAATGGCAATAAAAATACCTACTTCATAAACAGATTATGAGGATTCCAATAAAATAGTTTACCTAAAATGAAGATAAGCTGTCTGTGAGAAGGAGACTCTAATACGATACCCACTTGCTAGTGTTTATACTTTTATGTGATCCTCTTCCCTTGGTTTCGGGCTGGCTTGACAATTTGCTTTTAATTAATTGAATGTGGCAAAGTGGCAGGTTATCACTTCTCTGATTAGGTAGGTTACATATGATTATCCTTCTCTCTTGCTAATGGATTCTTCCTCAGTGGTTTGTTGAAGTTAACTACTGCATCAAGACGCCCATGTGGCAAAGAACCAAGAAGAACCACCTGTCAGCAGCCAATGAGAAACTTAGATCCGTAATACAACAGCATGCAAGAAATGGAATCTTGCCAACAATTAGATAAGCTTAGAAAGCAAATCTTTCCCTGGTTGAGCCTTCTGATGAAACGCCGGTCCTGGCTAACAAGTTGATTACATCCTGTGGTGGTTAATGTTGTGTCAACTTGGCTAGACTGTGGTTCTCAGTGGAATGGCTAAACATCAGTCCAGATGTTGCTGTGAAGGAATTCTTTTAAAAATTTGATTAAGGTTTAAATCAGTAGCATCTGAATAACTCTTCATGTAGAAGACTGAATATCTTTAATCGACATTCATATAAGTAGACTTTGAGCAAAGCAGATTCTACCCTATAATGTGGGGGGCTTCATGCAATCAGTTAAAGGCCTTAAGAGCAAAGACTGAAGTTGACTGCAAATGAAATAATTTTCCTTCAAGATAGCTGCATAAAATCTCTGCTTGAGTTTCCAGCCTGTTCCCCTGTGGCATGTGGACTCAAGACTGCCACATCAACTCTTGCCAGAACTTCCAGACTGCTAGCCTGCCCTGCAGAGTTGAGACTTGCCAGTCCCCAAAATCACAAGACAGTTTCTTAAAATAAATTTAACTCTTTCTTTAAATATAAGAGACCTTAAAGCAGAGGATCTAGCTAAGTTATGCCTGTATTTCTGATCCACAAAATGATAAAATAACATATATGGGCTATTTTGCCTCTATATTTGTGGTAATTTGTTATACAGCAGTTGTCCAATGAGAAATTTTAAACAACTTGGTTCACATTACATATCCCTTGACTATCGGGAAGTCCTGTGCCCTTTCTAAGCTTTCTGTAACTTCTGGGTGGTGACATATTTACACTCTGCTATTTACTATTCGTTCCAAGTTCTGGCCTTTAACAAACTCTACTCTCATTTTCATCTCGGCTCCTTTTGATTTATGATATTCTGTTTCAAACTAACTAAATAGGAAACACACCCCTTCCCTGGGCATAAGCTGAGTCATTCGTACCAGTTATTAGTGTGTCTTTAGGGTGCTCTGCTATCTGATTTCCCATTGGTCACTTCTGTCTGTGGACTCCAAGTTTCTATGAGGTTATTTAGGACTTTTGTCTCCCTTTCTGCTCCCTTCCACACAAATTTCCTGCTCAATTCTTTTGCAGAGTTTTATCTGTTTCAAGTCACCCATCCAATGTGGCCTATCAATGCATTTTTCTAGACAAAGAGTTTCATTCATAAATGAGACTTTAATGTAAATAGTTAAAAATTTTTCTTTACTTTTCTACATATATAAAACTCCCAGAAGACTGATGGAGAGAGAGTAAATACTTGACAGGTACAGCGTTTCCTTCTTTTTTCTCCTCTCTCACTTTTTAATCTGCTATCTCCCAGATATTTATGACGCTTATAAGGCTGGACCAATGAAGTTAGGCGATTGTTATCGCACAAGGTTTTAGTTTTTTCAATATGGAGAATATTGTCTAAAGTAGAGTTTTTCAAACTGTTCATGATGAAGGACCAGATTTGCTTTTCCTTTTAAAAAATTTCAATATATTATAGATGAATACTTCAGTAAAACATAATAAAAATGAATGCTAGACTAAGGATCTCAAGCTTTGTTTTCTCTGAACTTTGAAGTGCTATTGAAAAGTTTTTATTATAAAAGACACACTATTAGAACTGTGGTTTAAAGAAACCATTCTAGCACCAGAGTGGGAGGTATATTATGTATCCTGAAGTCCCTATAGGAGTTAGATGGTAGTCCAAGATGATGAGAGAAAAGAAGGTAGTTTAGGGGAATTTTAGAAGGTAAAATTGGCAGGATTTTATTCTCATTAAAGAATGGAAGGAAGACAGATGAAAAGAAAAATAAAAACACTGAAAGTAGATGTCAGGATTCTGGGCCATGATCCATGACCACTGCCCTAGATCAAACTGCCATAAGTCTTTCTTATATTGCTGCTTGAGCCTCCTAATCAGTCTTCCTGGCTATGCCAGCAATTGTTTTTAACTCTAGAAATCAGATGTATTCTAAAATGCAACTCTGATTCCATTGCTCTCCTGCTTTAATCCCTCTGTGCCTTCCATTGCCTCCAGGAAAAAGACAAACCCATTTACATGGCCTACAAGATCTCGTGGTGATGCCTGGTTGTTTCCTTAGATTTACTAGTCCTCAATTTCCTCATGTAAATATTGAAAATAAATTAATAGACTGATTTCTATTAAAAGGCCCTACCTTCAAATTTAGTTAGATTAGGACTTTAATATATAAATTTGCAAGGAATACAATTTATTCCATAAAAAAGGCCAAATATAATACACACTCCACAATCTTACTAAGTTGAAGAACCAAAGATAAATTTAAAGACATTGAGTCCTACAGATTTTGTGGGTCAGAGTACCCAGAAAGAGGATATACATAAAGCAAAAGATATCCTTAAATCTACCTGGGTATCCCCTACCTGCCCAGGTGTGGAGTAAGTGTCTATAAGCCTAGCCAAAAAGCAGTTACTCAAAGAAGAAAATAACTCCACATAAGCTGTAAAATAAAGAATTATCAGAGCTGACAAATGTTTTAAAGTGTTGGACTTCTAAACAGGACCATTAGTAGGGACCTCGAAAAGGCCATATCATAGTAGCAATACAAAACTAGTTCTATAGTAAAGGAAACACTAGACCCACCTAGAGAAAGTTTAAAAACAAGCTTCAAAATTGCTAAGACTATGTGCAAAGAACAAAAATGTTTGACGAAACAAAACTCATCATTTGTTTAAAAAAAATAGAGTCAACAAAATCATCCCCTATACAATGTAACATTCATTGTGTTAAGCAATCTAGTCTAAAATTACTAGACATGTAGACAAGAGTAAAATGTAATTCATTATCAGGAGAACAATTAGTAAAAACAAACTCGGAAATGACAGCACTAGAATTAGCAGGCAATAAAACTTTATAACTTTATGTTTAATAATTTCAAGAAAAGCATGGACAAGATGATGAGTGAAATGAAAGGCACAAAAAAGAACCCAACAGAACATTTAGAAATAAAAATGAAATATTAGAAATCAAAAAGAATACATATTTGACAGACTTAGCAGCAAATTAAACACTGCAGGGTAAGTAAAAGTGAACTCACTGGCATAACAATTAGACAGTATCCAAAATGAAGCCCAGAGAAAAAAATAGTCTTTAAAAAAAATGACTTCAGGGATCTGTAACACAATATTATGCTGTCTAACATACATGTAATTGGAGTCTCAAAGAGAAAAAGAAGAGAAGTTGCAGAAAGAGTATTTAAAAATATACTGGCCCAACTTAAAAAATATATTTATAATGAAGTGTGTAAACACATAGACCAAAGAAATTCAACATTCACCAAGAAGGATAATTAAAAGAAAACAAAACCAAAGTCTATTATTATCAAATTGCTAAAGATGGAGATCATAAAAATCTTAAAAGTCGCCCACTAAAAAACATACATTGTATATGAGACAAAGTTAAGACTAATCACTGAATTCTCATCTGAATAAATGCAAGCCAGAAGACAACAGAATCACATTAATGTTTGAAAAAGAATAAAATATTGTCAAGATAGTATTTAATTTTATGCAAAAATATTCTTCATAAGTGAAAATTAAAATGTGACTTTTTCAGGCAAACAAAAAAAAAATTATCAGTAAAACTGCACGACCAAAACATATTAGAAAAATAATTCAAGTTGAAGGGATATAATACCACATGTAAGACTGGTTCTACTCAAAGAAAGGAAGGATAGTGGAAATAGTAAATATGAGGATAAAGTGTTTGTTTTTTTTTAAGACAAACGGTTTTTTCAATATTTTATATTAAGTTGTAAAAATGTATAACGATAGCATGAAGTATATGATGGAGAAATGGAAATGTATTGTGTAATATTCTTCTATTTCTTGAAATGGCAAATAGCCTTTGAAGTTAGTAAAGACAGATTAAACAAGTTAGATATACATATTGTAAAGCCCAGAGCAACTACTAAGAACTTAAAGAGAGATATAGCTAGTAAATCAATAGAGGACATGAGATGAAATATTAAATATTAGTCAATATGAATAAGGCAGCAAAAGAGAAAAATGAGAAAAACTACAGATAAAACAAATATAAAGTAAATACTAATATAATAGCTTTAAATCCAACCATACTGATAAATATATTATATGCCAATGATCTAAACAAAGACTCCAATTAAATGCACAGGCACAACCCAAGCATATTCTGTCAATGAGAAACAATCTTTAATACAAAAACTTAGTTCAGTTAAAAATGACAGAAAATTTATTCTATGTAAATACTAGTCATAAGGAATCCTAATTGGCTACATTATTGTCTTATAAATTAGACTTTAGATCAAATAATATTACTCTAGATAATGGCATTTTATAAAGATAAAATAGTTTATGAAGGCACACTCTTAAGTATGCTTGTATTTAGTAACAATGGTTCAAAATATTTAAAGCAAAAACTGACCAAACTGAAAAAAGATGAATTCAAAGTTGTGGTTACACGCCTGAACTCTTTTCTTGATCGGGATAGAAAAGCAGAAAGAAAATAAGGACAGATGTAGAAGATGTGGGCAATGCTATTAACCAACCTGACCTAACTGATATTTTTAGAGCTCTTCAAGTGTTCATTAACATTCACTTACATTCACCAAGATAGGTCATGTGCTGGGTCATAAAACTAGAATGAATTAATTTAATAAGGTAAAAAATATTCAGAGCATTACTTCTTGCCACAATAGTTATAAATTAGAAATAAATAAGAAAAATATATAAACATTTTAAAAATACTCCAAATATTTGGAAATTCTAAAAAAAATTCTAAATGAGTACCAATTCTAAATTAGTTCATAATACCAAATGTTTATGGAAACAAAGACAGACTTAAAGTAAATAATCTAAGCTTTCACATTAAGAATCTATAAAAGAGGAATTCAACTCCAAATAAGTAGAAGGTAAATAATAATTATAAAAATGAAATACAAAATGTTAAGCAAGAGAGAATGTAAATAAAACCAAAATCTGTCTTGATAGTCTTCTTAGTAAACTAAAAAGAGCGAAGAGGACAAATAGCAATATTCAGAGTGAAATGAAGATGTAACTACAGATACTATGAATATTAAATGGTAACTGATGAATATTATGAGCAATTCTATGTCAATAAATCTAACAATACAGATAAAATGCACATATTCCCTGGATGATATAAGTTATCAAACGAATACAGGAAGAATAGAAAATTGGAATATGTTATACCTATTTTTAAAATACCATTTGTGAACATAAGCCTTTCCACACAGAAAACTTCAGACCTGAGTGTTTTCACTTGTCAACTGCAATAAACATATTTTATAAAAAATTATATACATCTTACACAATCTCAGATAACAGGGAAGGAGAAGACATATTTTAGTGGAATTTTTAAGCCGACGTTACTCTAACACTTAAACCTGAAAAAAATATTATATAAGAAAAGAAAATTAAAAACTAATACCTTTCATGAAAATAGAAAATAAAATCCTTAACAAGATGCTAACAAATTAAATCTAACAAAATATAAAAAATAATACATCAAGGCCAACTGGGGTTTATTCTAAAAATGCCAAGTTAATATGACATTTAAAAGTCAAGCAGTGTAATTCACCATATTAACAGAATAAGAGATACAAAATCATATAATTATTTCAAGAAATGAAAAAAAAAACTATGAAAATATTCTCAGGAAACTATATCTAAAAAATCCTATAGCTATCATTATATATCATGGTTTGGGATTTAATGTTTTCTCTGGAAGAAGAGAAATAAGAAAAGGATGTTAACTCTGACTACTTCCATTCAACAGCAAATTAGAGGTCCTGGCCATTGTAGTAGTGCATGTAAAATGAAATAAAAGTCATATAGATTGGAAATAAATAAATAAAATTGTCCTTATGGACAACATTATCATATACATAAAAAATCGTAAGGAATGTACAAAAAGTTTTGTGAATTAAGTAAGGTGATACAACACAATGCCATTGTACAAACATCATTTGCCTATTTACATATTAGCAAATTAAAGAAAAATGAAATTTTATAATAGCTTAATAAAACATAAAATACTTAGGGACAAGTTTGACAAAATATAAACAATACCTGCATACTGAAAGCTGTAAAACAGTACTGGGAGAACAAAAAGAAAGATATAAATAAATGAAGAGACATATTTTGCTCATGAATTGAAATATTTAATATTGTCAAGATGTCAATTTCTTCTAGGTTGATATGCAGATTCAATGTGACCCCAATCCAAACTCTGACAGGCTATCTTTAAATAGGAATTGACAGGCTGAGGGTGGAGCAAGATTGCTGAATAGAAGCCTCCACCAATCACTTCCCTTGTAGGAACACCAAATTTTAACACTATTTGCACACAAAAAAAAGCACCTTCATAAAATGCACAAATCAAGCGAGCACTCATAGTACCTGGTTTTAATTTCATGTCACTGAAAGAGGAACTACAGAGGCTAGGGAAGAAAGTCTTATATCATCAATGCCACTCCTCCCCACTCCCCAGGCAGTGACTATGTGGCATAGAGAGAATTTGTGCACTTGAGAGGAGAGCATGAGAACTGGGGGACTTTGCATTGAGCTCAGGCTGCCCTGAACAGAAAACAAAACCATGCGGACTCAGCTGGCACTTTTCGACAGAGGAAGCATTTGGACCAGACCTAGAAAGAGAGGAAGTACCCAAGCCAGTGGTCAGTACTTCAGTTTCTCTACAAGCCTTGCCATCAAGACTTAAGAGCTCTGGGTTCACTTAAGTGAACTCAAAAGGCAGGCTAGGAGACAAGAATTCCAATTCTTGGGAAGTTCTAATGCTGTACTGGGCTTAGAGCCAGTAGACTGGGGCCGTGCCTGACCTAGTAAGACATCAGACACAGGGGCTGAGGAAGTGCTTATGCCACCCACCCAGAACCCTGTGCAGTGCAGCTCACAGCAATGGCAGTGACTGTTTCTTTCCGCTCAAGGAGAGTAAAGAGGATTTTGTCTTGTATCTTGGATACCAGCTCAGCCACAGTAGGACAGGACACTAGGCAGTCATGGGGCCCCCATCTCAGGCTCTAGCTTCTGGACAAGATTTCTAGACACACATTGGGCCAGAAAAGAACCTATGGCCTTGAAGGGAGGGACCAAGTCCTGGCCTTTGTAGTTTCAGCAAACTACACCTAAAAAACACTACAGCTATCATTATATATTATGGTTTGTGATTGAATGTTTTCAGCACCTGGCAGTATTCAGCACCTGCTGACTAAGGAGTCCTTGAGTCCTGAATAACCAACAGCAATACCAAGGTAGTATACCATGAGCTTTTCATGAGACTTACTTAGAGATGTGCTGGTTTCAGGTATCAGCTCAGCCAAAGTAGGGTAGAGCACCAAGCAGTCTCTTGGGATCCCCTTCAGTCTGGAATTAGGCATTTGGAAAGCATTTCTGGATCTTCTCCAGGCCAGAGAGGAGCCAACTTCCTTGAAGAAGGAGTTGAGACCTAGCAGCATTAACCATGAGCTGACTGAAGAGCTCACTGAGTTTAAGTGAACTTAAGTGGTAACCTTTCAGAACTCTCAGTCTACCAGTGGTGGTGATGGCCATGGGGAGAGGCACCACTGGCTGTGGAAAGGAAAGAGTGGAAGAACTTTGTCTTGCGATTTGAGTGCCCGCTTAGCTGCAGTAGAATAGAAGAGCAGGTAGATTTCTAAATTTTTTTACTTCAACCCCAGGCTCCCAGACAAAAACCATGGACCCACCTAGGGTAGAGGTGAACTTGTTGCCCTGAAAGAAAGAATATAAACTTGGCTTGCTTTACCACCTGCTGATCATAGAGCTCTAGTGCCTTGAGTGAACATAGGTGGTAGCCAGGTATGGTTATATTAAGCTTTGGGCAAGACCCAGTCCTATGCTGGCTTCAGGTCTGACTCAGGGCAGTTCTATTGGCAGTAACCACAGTGGTGCTTGTGTCACCCACCACCAGCTTCAGATGGCTCAGCAAAGAGAGAGAGAGAGAGAGAGAGAGAGAGAGACTCAATTATTTTGGGAGAAGTTAAGGGAAGAGAAAAAGGATCTCTGCCTAGTAATCCAGAGAATTCTTTCCCATCTTATCCAAGACAACAAGGGGGTACCTCTATGAGCCTATGCGAACAATAACATTACTGAGCTCAGGGTGCAAGTCCCCTTGAATACCTGGAAAGCCTTCCCAAGAAGAACAGGCACAAAGAAACCAGATTGTGAAGACTACAATAAATAACTAACTCTTAATGCCCAGACACTGACAAATATCTACAAGCATCAAGATCAGCCATGAAAACATGACCTCATCAAACTAACTAAATACGTTACCAGGAGCCAATTCTGGAGAAACAGAGATATGTGAGCTTTAAGACAGAGAATTTAAAATAGTTGTTTTGAAGAAACTGAAAGAAATTTAAGATAACACACTGAAAGAATTCAGAATTCTATCAGACACATTTAACATAAGTTGAAATAATTAAAAAGAGTCAAGCAGAAATTCTAGAGTTAAGAAATGCAATTGACATACTGAAGAATGTATTAGTCCCTAAATAGCAGAATTGATCAAAGAGAAGAAAAAATTGGTGAATTTGAAGGCATACTATTTGAAAATATGTAGTTAGAGGAGACAAGAGAAAAAAGAATGTAAAACAGTAAAGTACACCTGCAAGATCTAGAAAATTATGTCCAGTGGGCAAATCTAAGATATTGACCTTAAAGAGGAGGCAGAGAAAAAGACAGAGGGAGAAAGTTTATTCAAACAGATAATACTAGAGAACTTCCCAAACTTAGAGAAAGATATCAATATTGAAGTACAAGGTTATAGAACACCAAGCAGATTTAAACCCAAGGAAGACTAACTCAAGGCATTTAATAATCAAACTCCCAAAGGTCAAGGCTAAAGAAAGAATCCCAAAAACAATAAGAGAAAATAAACAAATAACATACAATGAAACTACAAAATGTCTGGCAGCACACTTTCAGTGGAAGCCTTACAGGCCAGAGAGAGTAGAATGACATATTTAAAGTGCTGAAGAAAATAAACATTTACCCTAGAATGGTATATCTGGTGACCACGTCCTTCAAGCATTAACAATAAATAAAGGCTTTCCCTGACAAACAAAAGCAGAGGGATTTCAACAACATCAGACCTGTCCTACAATAAATGCTAAAGGAAGTTCTTCAATCAGAAGGGAAAGGATATGCGTGTACAATAAGGAATCATCTGAAGGTACAAAACTCACTGGCAATAGTAAGCACAAATAAAAACATAAATTATTATAATAATATAATTGTGGTGTGTAAATTACTCTTAAGTAGAAAGACTTATGAACCAATCAAAAATAACAACTATTAGTTTTCAAGACATAGTGCAATAGACGTAAAGAGGAACAACAAAGAGTTAAAAGGCAGGGAGACAAAATTAAAGTTGAGAGTTTTTATTAGTTTTTTTTTTTGGCTTGTTTGTTTATGCAATCCGTTTTTGTTATCAGTTTAAAATAACAAGTTATGGCCCCACGTGGTGGCTAATGCCTGTAATTCTAGCACTTAGAGAGGTAAAGGAGGGTGGATCACCTGAGGTCAAGAGTTTCAGACCAGCCTGGCCACCATGGTGAAACCCTGTTTCCACTAAAAATATGAAAATTAGCCAAGTGTGGTGGCAGATACCTGTAACCCCAGATACTCGGGAGGCTGAGGGAGCAGAACTGTTTGAACCCAGGAGGCAGAGGTTGCAGTGAGCCAAGATCATGCCACTGGACTCTAGCCTGGGCCACAAGAGTGAAACTTCAGCTCAAAAAAAAAAAAAAAAAACAAGTAATAAAATAGTATTTGCAAGCCTTATGGTAATCTCAAATAAAAAATATACAATATACACACAAAAAATTAAAACATACTATCAGAAAAAATTATCTTCACTAAAAGAAAGACAAGAAGAAAGAAAAAAGAAAGAGAAGTCCAGAAAACAATAATAAAATTGGAGAAGTATGTTCTTACTTATTAATAATAACACTGAATACTAATTAACTAAACTCTCCAATAAAAAAGACATAGAGTGGATAAATAAAAATGACAGAAAATCAACAAGAAAAAATAAACAAAATTGACAAATCTTTAGCTAGAATAACTTAGATGAAAAGAAAGAAAACTCAAATAAATAAAATAAAACACAGAGACCTGTTGCCTATAAGAAACATAGTTCACATACAAAGATACACATAGACTGAAAATAAAGGGATAGAAAAAGGTATTTCAGGCAATGAAAGCCAAAAGAGAGCAGGAGGAAATATACATATATTAGACAAAATAGATTTCAAGAAAAAACTGAAAAGAGAGAAAAAGAAAGTCATTAATAATAAAGGAGTCAATTTTTCAACTGGATATGATAATTATAAATATATACACATCCAACACCAAAGCACCCAGATTTATAAAGCAAATATTATTAGAGCTGAAGAGAGAAACAGACCTCAATACAGTAACAGGCAGAGACTTCAGCACACCGCTTTTGGAATTGGACAGATCTTCCAGACAGAAAATCAACAAGAAAACATTGGTCTTAATCTGGACTGTAGAACAAATGGACCTAATAGAGATTTGCAAAACATTTCCCACAGAATACACATTCTTTTCCTCAGCACATAAATTATTCTAAAAAATAAACCACATGTTAGGTCCCAAAGCAAGTCT
>PVKP010011397.1:28034-61503 GCA_004027715.1 Plecturocebus donacophilus
AAAAAAAAAAAAAAAAAAAAAAAAAAAAAAAAAAAAAAAAAAAAAAAAAAAAAAAAAAAAAAAAAAAAAAAAAAAAAAAAAAAAAAAGAAACACTTTAAATAACCAAATGATGCCCCTTAAAGAACTAAAAAAGCAAGAACAAACCAAAACCACAACTGGTAGACGTAAAGAAATAATAAAAATCAGAGCACAAATAAATAAAATTGAAATGAAGAAAACAAAACAAATAATTAATGAAATGAAAAGTTTGTTTTCTTAAAAAGATAAACAAAACTGACAAATCTTTAGCCAGAATAACTTAGGTGAAAAGCAAGAAAACCCAAATAAATAAAGTAAGAGATGAAAAAAGTGAGATTACAATGAATAACACAGAATTTTAAAGGAGCATTAGTAGCTACTATAGGCAACTATATATCAATAAATTGGAAAATCTAGAGGAAATGGATAAATTTGTAGACACATAAAACCTACCAAAATTGAACCATGAAGAAATTCAATACTTGAACAGACTAATAACAAATAATGAGTTTAAAGCTGGAATAAAAAGTCTCCCAGTAAAGAAAAGCCTAGGACTCAATGGCCTCACTGCTGAAATCTGTCAAACATTTAAGAATTAATACCAATCCTACTCAAACTATTCTAAAAAACAGAGGAGGAAATACTTTCAAACTCATTCTATGAGGCTCGTATTACCCTGATACCAAAACCAGACAAAAACATACTAAAAAAAAAAAAGAGAGAGAGAGAGAGAGAGAGACAGAGAGAGAGAGAGAGACAGAGAGAGAGAGAGACAGAAAACTGCAGGTCAACATCCCTGATGCATATTGAAACAAAAGTTATCAAAAAATACTAGCAAACCAAATTCAACAACGCAGTAAAAGGACCATTCATCATAATCAAGTGGGATTTATCTCAGGAATGCAAGGATGGTTCAGCATATGCAAATTAATAAATCTGATATATCCTATTGACAGAATGAAAGACAGAAACCATGAAATCATGTTAATTGATGCTGAAAAAGCATTTGACGAAATTCAACATCTTTTTATGAAAAAGAAAAAAACCCTCAAAAACTGAGTATAGAAGGAACATACCTCAAAATGATGAAAGCCATATACAACAGACCCACAGCTAGTATTACACTAAATGGGGAAAATTGAAAGCTTTTCCTTTAAGATTTGAAACATGACAAGGATGCCCACTGTACCACTGTTATTTAACCTAGTATTGGGAGTCCTTGTTAGAGGATTCAAACAAGAGAAAGAATTAAAGTTCCTCCAAATCGGAAAAAAGGCAGTTAAATTATGTTGGAAGATAATGTGATTTCATATTTGGACACACCTAAAGACTTCCCCAAAAAACTGTTAGAATTGATAAACAAATTCAAAAAAGTTGCAAGACACAAAATCCACATAGAAAAACCAGTACCACTGCTATATGCCAGCATAGAACAATCTGAAAAAGAAATCAATCTGTAATCCCATTTACAGTAACCATGAATGAAACTAATACCCAGAAATTAATTTAACCAAAGAAGTGAAAAATCTCCACAATGAAAACTATGAAACACTAATGAAAGAAACTGAAGAAGGCAAAAAAATTGAAAGATACGTTCATAAATTGAAAGAATCAATACTGTCAAATGTTCATACTACCCAAAAGAAACTACTGATTCAATGCAGTACCTACCAAAATACTAATGACATTCTTCACAGAAATTTTAAAAAATCCAAAAATTTATATAAACCACAAAAGACCATGAATAGCCAATGTTATCCTGAGCAAAAACAAAACAAACAAAAACAAACAGACAAAAAAAACAGGATGAATTATATCACCTGACTTCAAATTGTACTACACAGCTATAGTGATGAAAACAGAACAGTACTGGGATAAAAACAGACACATAGACCAGTGGATCAGAAGAGAGAATCCAGAACAAGTGCATACATTTATGGTAAACTCATTTTTGACAAAGGTGTCAAGGATATATATATTGGAGAAAAGACAGTTTTTAAATAAATGGCGCTGGAAAAACTGGATATCTATAGCAGAAGAATAAAACTAGATCTCAATCTTTTGCCATGTAAAAAATAAAACAAAATGAAAAGGAATTAAAAACTTATAGCTAGGACCTCAAACCACAAAAGTACTACAAGAAAACATTAGGAAAATTCTCCAGGACATTGGTCTTAGCAAATATTTCTTGTGTAATACCCTAAAAGCATAAGCACCTAAAATAAAAATGGAAAAATAGGACCAAATCAAGCTAACAAGCTTCTGCACAACAACAGGAATAATCAACAAAATGAAGAGGCAACCTACAGTCATAAGAGAAATGAGATTCCATCATTTTCAACAATATAGATGAAGTGCAATTCCTTATGTTAAGTGACACCAGTCAGGAACAGAAAGACAAAACTTCACATGTTCTCATTTATTTGTGGGAGCTAAAAATTCAAACAAACTCATTTTTTGAGGAAGATGGTGGTGAATAGGAGACGGCTAATGTGCAGCTTCCATCTGGATGGACGAACAGTGTGTGGAGACTCACACCGTGAACATTTGCTCCAAGAACCACCACAGGAATGCACGAGGAAAACTGAAGGAATTCACAGGCCCTTTGAAAGAAGTGTCATGCTATGGCAAATTTGGTGAGACAGGTGAAAGACTGAATTCCTAAAATATGACAGGGGAAAACCTGCCTCAGAACACATATCCTCACTGGGAAATCTGAAAATACAGATCATGGGAGCACGATTTAATCTTACCTAGAGCTGAAATGAATTTGGGGAGCTGTGCAAAATATGAAAGTGGAAGCAGCCACAGGAAAAGCCTTGTAGGCATTCTAGGTCCCCAGCTCAAGCCCAGGGAAGCCACCCCTGACTATATCCCACAAGGGCCCTCAGAGAAGGCAGCCAGAAAAATTAAGGAGGGGTCACAGGGTGAAAGGAGCTTCCAAATGAAATTTGTGACAATTTCAACTGGGGATGGATTTTCTTGAGCAGAATCTGGAGCAAATATGAACTGCTGCAGATGTGAGTGCAGGAGCCCACTGCCGACATATGGGCAGATGGGGAGGGGTGAAGCCTAAAAGCTATGCTTGCTTGCTTAGCAGGAAAGCTTACTGTCTGGGGAAGGTCTGAGTGGAACACTGTGGGAGTAAGAAGTCTCGCCAACCGTGTAGGAGCTTGGTGATAGTTGCTTTCACAAGCAACTATCCTCCACTTCCCTGACAAACTATATGACACAGCAGAGACAAGCATAATCCCTTCTAGAACTTAACCCTATTGGCCTGAGAACCACCCCCCTACCTCCACAGTAGCAACAGCAAGCCCCATTCAAGGAGAGTCCGATCCCAGACCTACCTAACTCTGCTCCCTCCTGATGGTATTTCTCTACCAAACCTGGTAGCTGAACAAAAAACAAACTCTTTGGGTTTTTATGACCCATCACTTGAGAAACCAGAATGCTTACCCTAGCCAACTTAGGGCAAGCTCAGATAGATCCCCGTACTATCACAGCTGGTGCTGTTTTGAAACAGTCACCTCCTACCTGTCGGCCAACCAACTTAGGCTATTATGGCAATTCGTGACAGAATAACCCTGCTCCCAGGAAGGAGAAAACAACAGCTAATTCCACTGCCTGCAACATCCTGGCTAACCAGAGGTCCTGAGTCTGTCCATGTGACTTCTCCACTAGCATAACCAACATTCAAGAAAGCCAGTGGACTAAACATATCTACAACCAAGGACTCTCACAGAGTCGATTTCACTCCCTTGCCACCTCCACCAGAGCAGGTGCTGGTATCCATGTCTGGGAGACCTAAAGACCGATCACCATCACAGGACTCTTTGCAGACATTCCCTAGCACCAGCCCAGAGCCTGGTAGTGTTGCTAGATGGCCAGATCCAGAAGAACAGTAACAATCATTAAAGTCTGGCTCTCAGGAAGACCCATCCCTAGGGGAAAGGGAGGAGTACCACATCAAGGGATCATTCTACGGGACAAAAGAATCTAAACAGCAGGCCTTAAGTTCCAGATTTTTCCACTGAAATAGTCTACCCAAATGAGAAGGAACTTAAAAGTACTATGACAAAACAGGGCTTTGTAAGACCCCCAAAAGATTACACTAGCTCGCCAGCAATGGATCCAAATCAAGAAGAAATCTCTGTATTGCAGGATAAAGAATTTAGAAGGTTGATTATTAAGCTACTCAAGGAGATACCAGAGAAAAATGAAAAATAACATACATAAATTTTGTAAAATGCAAGATATGGTTGAAAAAGTCTGCAGAGAAGTAGATATAAAGAAAAAACAATTAGAACTTCAGGAAATAAAAGACATACTTAGAGAAATACAAAATGCACTGAAAAGTTTCAACAATAGACTACAACAGGTTGAACTCAGAGCCTGAAGACAAGTCCTTTTCATTAATCCAATCAAAGATAAAGTAAAAAGACCTTTTTCAAAGTGAACAAAGCCACCAAGAAACGTGGGATTATGTTAAATGGTCAAACCTAAGAATAATTGGTGTCCCTAAGGAGAAGAGAAATCTAACAGTTTGGAAAACTTATTTGAGAAAATAATTGAGGAAAACTTCCCTTGCCTTGCTAAAGATACAGACATCCAAGTAGAAGACTCTCAAAGAACATCTGGGAAATTCATCACAAAACGATAACCACCTAGGCACATCAATCATCAGGCTACCTAAGTCAAGATGAAAGAAAGAATCTTAAGAGCTGTGAGACAAAAGCATCAGATAACCTATAAAGAAAAACCTATCAGATTAACAGCAGGTTTCTCAGCAAGAATCTTACAAGCCAGAAAGGACTGGGGTCCTATCTTTAGTCTCCTGAAACAAAATGATTGCCAGCCAAAAATTTTGTATTCGTCAATCTAAGTTTCACAAATGAAGGAGAGATAAAGTCTTTTTCAGACAAATGCTGAGAGAATTCACCAATACCTAGCCAGAACTATAAGAAATGTCAAAAGAAGTTCTAAATCTTTAAATAAAACCTTGAAATACACCAAAATAGAACCCCCTTAAAGCATAAATCTTATAGGGCGTATGAAACCAACATAAATCCATACACTTTCTTAAAATATTATGAGATATTTTTGTAATTTTTGTTTTTATTTTTAGCTCATCAGCTATTGTTAGTATATTTTACATATGGCTCAAGACAATTCATCTTTCAACATGGCCCAGGGAAGTCAAAAGATTAAACACCGTGACTTAAAAGATACAGACTGGCAGAATGAGTATAAATCCACCAACCAAATATCTACTCTCTTCAAGAAACTCAACTAACACATAAGGATTCACATAAACTAAAGGTAAAGAGATTGAAAAAGATATTCCACACAAACGAAAACCAACACCAAGCAGAAGTAGCTATTCTTAAATCAGACAAATCAGACTTTAAAGTAACAACAGAAAAAAAAAAAAAAAAAAGAGGGGCATTATATAATGATAAAGGGATTAGTCCAACAGGAAAATATCACAATTCTAAATATATATGCACCTAACACTAGAGCTTCTAAATTCATAAGATAAATACTACAAGATCTAAGAAATGAGATAGATGGCAATGCAATAATAATAAGGTACTTTGATACTCCACTAAGAGCACAAGACAGACCATCATGACAAAGTTAACAAAGAAATAATGGACATACACTATATCCTAGAACAAATGGACTTAACAGATATTTACAGAACATTCTACCCAACAGTTGCAGAATATACATTCTTTTCATCAGCACATGAAGCATTCTCCAAGACAGACCATATGAAAGGTCACAAAACAAGTCTCAATACATTTAAGCAAATCAAAATTATATCAAGTGTCCTCTTAGACTACGATGGAATAAAACTGGAAAGTAACTCCTCAAAACTATACAAATACATGGAAATTAAATAATCTGGTTTTGAATGACCTATGGGACAATGATAAAATTAAGATGAAAATTTAAAAATTCTTTGAACTGAGTGATAATGGTGACACAACTTACCAAAATCTCTAGGATACAGAAAAAGCGGTGCTAACAGGAAGGTTCATAGCATTAAATGCCTATATCAGAAAGTCTGAAAGAGCACAAATAGACAATTTAAGATCACACCTCAAGGAACCAGAGAAACAAGAAAAAGCAAACCCAAACTCAGCAGAATAAAAGAAATAACTAAGATCAGAGTAGAACTAAATGAAATTGAAACAAAAACAATACAAATAATATATGAAACAGAACGATGGTTCTTTGAAAAGATAAACAAAATTGATAGACTACTAGTGAGATAAACAAAGAAAAGAAGAGAGAAGATAGTCCATAGTTTTCTTTTAGTGTTGTGTTCATTCCTGGCTTTGGTATTAGGGTGATACTGGCTTCATAGATTGATTTAGGGAGAATTCGCTCTTTCTCTATCTTTTGGAATAGTTTCAGTAATATTGTAGCAATTCTTCTTAGAAAGAATAATTTGAATCTATTTGATCCTGGACTTTATTTGTTGGCAAATTTTTCTTACTGTTTCAATCTCATTACTTGTTATTGGTCTGTTCAGAGATTATTGAGGATTTTTACATCTATGTACATTAGGAATATTAATCTGTGGTTTTATTTTTTTGTTATATTCTCCAGCATATGATAATATACCATGATCAAGTGAGCTTCATACCAGGGTGGCAGGGATGGTTTAACATATGCAAATCAATAAATACAATACATCACGTAAACAGAATTAAACACAAAGATCATATGATCATTTCAATAGGTGCAGAAAAAGCATTTAACAAAATCCAGCATCCCATTATAATTACCAGCCTCAGCAAATTGGCATAGAAGGGACAAACCTCAAGATAATAAAACCCACAACTAACAGTATACTGAATTGGGGAAATTTTGAAAGCATTCTCCTTGAGCACTGGAACAAAACAAGGATGCAACTTTTATCACTTATGTTCAACATAGTACTGGAAGTCCTAGCCAAAACAATCACAAAAGAAAAAGAAATAAAGGGTATCCAAATCACTAAAGAGGAAGTCAACCAGCGGCTGTTTGCTGATGATATAATTGTATACCTAGAAAACCTAAAGACTCATCCAAAAAGCTCCTAGATGTGATTTAAAAATCCAGTAAGGTTGCAGGATACAAAATCAATGTGCACAAATCAGTAGCTCTGCTATACACCAACAACAATCGAGCTGAGAATCAAGTCAAGAATTTAAGACTTTTGAAAACAGATGCAAAGATAAAATAAAATACTTAACAATATACCTAACCAAGGAGGTGAAAGAGCTCTACTAGGAAATTTAAAATTTCCTATGCTCATTGATGGGTAGAATCAATATTGTAAAAATGACTATACTGCCAAAACATATCTACAGATTCAATGCAATTCCCACCAAAATACATTCATCATTCTACAAAAAAACTAGAAAAATTTCTAAAATTCATATGGAACTAAAAATGAGCCCATATAGCCAAAACAAGTCTAAGTGAAAAGAACAGACCTGGAGGCATCACATTACCCAACTTCAAACTGTACTACAAGGCTATAGTTACCAAAACAGCATGACACTGGTATAACAATAGGCACACAGACCACTGGGACAGAACAGAGAACCCTGAAATAAAGCCAAATATTTACAACCAACCAATCTTAAAGCAAACAAAAATGCAAAGTGAAGAAATTACACCCTATGCAATAAACGGTGCTGGGATAAAAAAATCAACTTAAGATGGATTAAAGACTTAAATCTAAGACCTGAAACCATAAATATTCTAGAAGCTAACATCAGAAAAACTCTTCTAGACATTGGCTTAGGTAAAGAGTCCATGAACCAAGAACCCAAAAGCAAATGCAATGAAAGCAAAAATAAATAAATGGGACCAAATTAAATTAAAAATTTCTGCACAGCAAAAGGAATAATCCGCAGAGTAAACCGGCAACCCACAGAGTGGGAGAAAATATTTGCAAACTATGCATCCAGCAAAGGACTGGTATCCAGAATCTACAAGAAACTCCAGCAAATCAGCAAGAAAAAATAACAAATAATCCCATCAAAAGTGGGCAAAGGTCATGAATAGACATTTCTCAAAAGAAGATATACAAATGACCAACAAACAAATTTTTTTAAATGCTCAACATTACTAATTATCAGGAAAATGCAAGTTAAAACCACAGTGAGATACCACCTTACTTTTGCAAAAATGGTCATAATTAACAAAAAGAATAAAAATGTTGGCATGGGCATAATGAAGATGGAACACTTTTACATTTTTGGTGGGAATGTAAACTAATACAACCACTATGGAAAACAGTGTGGAGATGCCTTAAAGAACTTAAAGTAGAACTACCATTTGTTCTAGCAATCCCACTACTGGATATCTACCCGGAGGAAAAGAAATCATTATATGAAAAGGACACTGGTACATGCACGTTTATAACAGCAAATTTCCAATTGCAAAAATACAGAACCAGCCTAAATGCCCAGTTCAAACTTGTGCTGTTCAAGGGTCAACTGTGTTTGTTTGTTCAGTACAAATGAAAATCAAACCATTTCAGAGCTAGATGCATAGGCTCTGAAAATAAGCTCAATTTATGATAGGAGACCTGCTATTTTCACTTTTCTCTGCTGTGAACTGAATTGTGGCTGCCTTTGAAGAATGAGGACATAAGTTCCTGGAGCTAAATAAGAAAATTAAGTATTGTTATGGTGCCTCAGGGGATTTTAACCAGCCTTTCCAGAGTTGTCGCAGTGACATTTTGCCCAGCAAAGGTCATGTATCTTGGTGCTCAAGAGCCATTTGTGTGAGCTAACTTTAAGATGACACAAGCCGAAGAAGCTGTGGTTTTTAGGGTCTCAGTCTACGCCAAATATAAGACTGCATTGTTCTTTGTGGTCATAGGTGTCATCTGGTTGTTTATAGTCTGTTGCTGTAATTCAAAGCTAATTATTGTATTTTGATGTAAACATCACACATTTATGTATAAACTTCAATGTATACACTCAACTGCTCATGCACCTTATCACATCTAATGGGTACTATACATGACTGAAGCCTTACTCAGCCTTTGACAGAGATCCGTTTACTTTAATAGAGTAAGCAAGATTACTTGCTCTAGAAACATTGTTAAAATTGTTAAAATACAGTCCATATCATAATTTTTAAAAATATTTCTCAAATTTGCTTACGCATATTAGCAGGAAGTTGGTGTCTCCTCAAATTCCTGATCATTCCTTCATGTTGTCTTTAATCATGTGGTATCTGCTCAGTTGATCAGTCAGCTCATTTCGACTTAATGGCACACGGAAAAGAATACAAAGCCTGTTCAGTTACTGTCCTTCACTGCATGGCTTCCTGTGGTCTAGTGGTATCAGCACTGTAGACTGGCCATGCACTCTTGTATGCCTTGGCTTCACTGCTGTCATCTGGATTCCTGCCAGCATTTTAAGGGAGCTCAGCTGACGTTCCCCAAAATACAAAACAACTACTGAGAAGGCTGGGTGGAAGGGTAGCTTCTTGCATCGGCCACAGGTTCTGCTGGAACTGTCGTTCATGTTTTTTGGTCTCTAAGTTGATGGATCATCAGTGAAAGTTTTAGAGGTTGATTTTATTCCAGAAGACTGGCTGTTTATTAGATCCTGGATCTTTATTAGAACCTATCTTACAGCCACCTACTTCCCCTTTACACTTTGTAAACTCAAAATCTAGGAGAGACAAATAAAGATTGTCATTTTTTTTTCTTCTACAAACAACTTTAGTTTCCCATGCTAAACTGACGTACTTCCTGGCCAGTGTCCAGCTTTGTATAAGATAGATTTTAGAAAATGATAGCCTTGGTATACTTACAAAAATGCTGTGTTACATCTTGAGTGATTATGTCCTTTTTGTAAATCTCATTAAGAGAATTACCAAAGTGATCCTTTGTAGAATAAAGAATTTCAGGAGATTTTTGTTTGTTTGTTTTTAATAAAAAGCTGGTTATTGCTGTAGTAGGTGATAGCATAAGGCACCATGGTGAACTAAAAATAGCCCTGGATTAAGAATCAGGAGATATTTAACAAGGGCTGGCATAGGTGATCCCTAGGGTGTCGGCAGGGGAAGAAAATCAAAGTACCCATTGCTTATTAAGTACTTGTTATGTGTTCAGCACTTGTTATACACCATTATAAACTTTAAGCAACATAAAGATAGGTGACATCTATTTTGCTTACTTTTTATATCAGTGCTTATCATGGTACCTGACACAGTTTAGAAGTTCAACAGTAACTTCTAGAATAATTTTCAGGATAAGTTAATGAACAAGAGGAGGTAATATTTTTAATTTTATTTTTTAAAGTGGGAAATTAGGCTTAAAGATGTTAGGTAACTTGCTCAAATTTATACAACCATTGTATAGAAAACCTTAGGATTTAATAATGAATGCTCTCTTTGATTCTACAATATATTGTCTTCCCTATACCGTGGGCTTTTATCCAACAGATAATTATTTAGATATCCCTTAGTTTAGGGGAAGTTTGGTAGAATTGAAATGCAATGCAGGGAGCCACATTAATCTTAGTTATGTTTTAAACAGGTAACTCAAGCAGCTGTGTGGGGAACTAAAATGCAGCAAACATGAAAAGAGACTCTATTTGGTAGGCTACACCAGATATCTAGGCAGTATGTAGTAATGGCTAGGACTACAGTGACTGCATTGGACGTGGAGGAAAATAGACAGGTTTGAGATATGTTATGAGATGAATTGAAGTGACTTGCTGATGGGCAAGAAGGAAAGAGAAGAATTAAGGTAAGGCCAGGCGCAGTGACTCACGCATGTAATCCCAGCACTTTGGGAGGCCTAGGAGGGTAGATCACTTGAGGTCAGGAGTTCAAGACCATCGTGAAATCCCGTCTCTACTAAAAATACAAAAAATTAACCGAGCGTGATGGTGGGCACCTGTAATCCCAGCTACTCTGGAGGCTGAGGCAGGAGACTTGCTTGAACTGGGGAGGCAGAGGGTGTAGTGAGCAGAGTTCGCACCATCGCACTCCAGCCTGGGTAACAAGAGCAAAATTCCGTCCCCCCAAAAAAGAAAAAAAGAATTAAGGTATTATTTAAGGTTTTTAGCTTCAAATACTAAATGGATGGTGATACCATTCTCTGAGTTATGAAAGTCTGTGAGAGGCGTAATTTTACAGTGTAGGGAATCAAGAGATTTTTTTTTAAATATATTCTTTGATATGTATGTTAGGTAAGCAGGTAGATATGTGAAGTAGGCTGCTGGATACCGGATCCTGGACTTTTGGAAAGGGGTGAGAGTGGGAGACATGTACATGGGAGTCTTTGGCTTACATAGAGTATTTAAAGCACTGGGCCTCTAACTGTAAAGGTATCTTCACCAAAGTAGCACAGGGTAGCTAGACAACCACAGCATACTTGGCAGGAACACTTACTATGTCCTCAAAGTAGCTTGAGTTGCTGGTTATTCCGTAGGTTTGGCAAAAAGGTTGAAAGCAAAAACCGTCTTCACTGAGAATTCCCTGTAGTACCATATCAGATTTAAAAAATAGCAGAGTAGACTCTGCTGTAGACTTAGACCAAGCATAGACTCAACCACTACAAGTCCTAAAGAAATTAAAATGAGCTTTTGGATTTGTCAAAACACATTAACAGTGTCAAACGTTTAGATATGAGCAAGTAGGATCTGATTACTTTTTTCTCCTATCCTAGGAAATAAAACACACATCAACACACCACACCCTGGAGATTTGATGTACTGAAGTTTTCAGAAGGCTTGCATGCTGTTCCCACTGGAGAACTGACTGTGTCATGATGCTGTGATTCATCCGGTGTCTGCCTTCCCTTATATTCTGGGCTCCTTGAGGCAGAGAGGAACCCTTCTTTACCATCTCTCCAGCTGCCTAAAGTCTCTGAAGCATTATATTGGCTCAGTCATTGTGGGCTGATGAATCCAGTGAGCATTTGAGAAGGTCTGTTTTCAAAATATCTCACAGGAAAACTTGATGAAAAATAAAAATCACTGTTGTGAAATTTCATTTCTATAAACAGCAATGACTCCTCATACTTGTTGAGTACTCATTTCCTGCCACCAATGTTTGCTGCAATTCCCTTTCTATAAGATCAAAGAATCATATACATACAATAAGTGATCATAGGGATATATATATATTTTTGGAGTTTTGCTCTGTTGCCCAAGCTGGAGTGCAGTGGCATGATCAAGGCTCACTGCAATCTCCGCCTACTGGGTTTAAGTGATTCTCCTGCCTCAACCTCCCAAGTAGATGAGATTACAGGTACCCACCACCACACTCAACTAATTTTTGCATTTTTAAGATAGATGGGGTGTAACCATGTTGGCCAGGCTGGTCTCAAACTCCTGACCTCAAGTAATCTGTCCACCTCAATCTCTCAAAGTGCTGGGATTATAGGTGTGAGTCACTGCAGTTGGCCTGATCATACTGTTTAATTTTTAAAAACGTAATTATATGAAGTCCTGTCCTCATACTAACCACTTGCATCAAGTCAATCACTAGCTGTGACTAAATCCAGTGATGCTTTTTGACTGCCATTTTAGCACCTGATATGGTTTGGCTGTGTCCAAATGGGGGAATAGCAGAAAAAAAAGAAGCAGACCTTTCTAGGTCTTCAAATTGTGAAGAATTATGTTTGATCCTGCAACCTACATTATCTTATTATATTACTATAATAAATCCCTGAAGTAAGTATTTTTATGTCCATTTGCAGATAATGCACAGAAATCTTTACTCTCTTGTCTCAGTTCATGTAGGTTGCTGGCATTTGAAGTGTTGCCATGTGAAAAGGTAACAAACTTGTGGTGTTTTGTTCCAGAGGAAGCTCCTAAAACAAATAAGTTTAAATTTCAGGTAGGCCTCTTAGGTATAATATCAGAGAACAATAGCTAACAATTAGAGCTGTATTACAATGTTTTTGGGTTTTCAGAGAAATCAGGCAATAAGGTAAAACACCATTTATCAGGATTGCTAAAACTTCCTTGAGGGGGTGGAAGAAGGAATTAATCTCTAAATCCAGCTACAATATTTCAATAGTCATGCACCAGCTTCTTTACATATTTATTAAATGTAAGACAACGTGAGAAAAACTTTCCACAAATTATCTTATTTGATCCTGCTGAAAGTTCCACAAGGTAGACTATTTCATTTTATATATGAGATAACCAAGGTCTAGGCAGGCAAGAACAATTCTCCAAAGCCACATAGCTATAATGGTTGCAGATGAAATTGATTTGCCAATCAGCTGACCAGAAATAGAGGAGATTATCCTGTATTATCTGACTTGGGCCAATGTAACCACAAGGATCACAAAGATGCTTATAAGTGGGAGAGAGGTAGAACAGTGTTGGTGTCAGAGTGATGTGATGTGAGAAGGACTTGATCAGTCATTGCTAACTTTAAAGATGGAAGGAATGCAAACATGCAGGCAGTCTCTAGAAACTGGAAAAGTCGAGGAAATGGATTCTTCCATAGAACCTCCAAAAGGAACATAGCCCTGCTGACACCTTCATTTTAGCTTGTGAAATCCATGCATTTTTAAATTTCTGATCTACAGAACCCTTAGACCATGAACTTCTGTTGTATTAAGCCACTAAATTTGTAGTAATTTATTATGCCAGCAATCAGAAACTAACACAAGTACCCTGGCAAGACAAAAGCAAGCATTGATTATAATGCCAGAATTTTGATCTAATATCAGATTGCCACATGCACCACAGATTAGAGTTCCCAGTGAGATGTAGGTATTTTGGAAAGAGGGTGCTAGAGAAATAGAGCTGAAAAGACAGGGGATATCCATCAGAAAAAGGAGATAATTGAAGCTGAAACTCTTTTGTAGAGGGAATAGTTATAAGTAATTGTCAGATCTAAGTCATGACCATGGGTTTGGATAGGTATAGGTGACAAGGAGAATAAGATCAGGAAAAAGAAGATGGGCTACCAGATAGATCCATATACAAGAATACGAAAATCACCAGTGAGGATGGCAGCAGTAGTAATGAAGAGAAAATGTATGAGACAGGTGCTAAACTATTACATAAATAAGGAAGGGAGTGCCCAGGAGTTCTGCTAAGAAAATTCTGCCAATAAACAAGGATGTTATACTTGCCCTAGCAGGTATCAAGACTTATTTTTAAGCCACATTAATTAAAACTGTTAATTATAACGTCAGTAGAACTGAATACATCGCCCAGAGATAGATCTCTGCATATAAAGAAGTTATTAAGGTGACATTACAAATTAATAGGGGTTGCAGGCTTTTCAAAAATAAAATAGAAACAGTGAGCACTCTGTGTTTAAAAAAAAAAACCTCAAACTCGTGCCATGTTAAAATATGTATTCCAGATGATTTGAAAATCGAAGCTCCAAATGACAGAGAGAAAACTTTTTAAAATTTTGAAAAAAAAATTCATATACAGTGTGTTTATGTGTGTGTGTGTCGGGGGGGTAGTGTGTGTGTGTATGTGTGTGTGCGTGCATATATGCATATTTTATTATTGGAAAAGATTCTTGGATGAGATAAAATATCTTACCTTTTCAATACACTGACCCTCTTCAGTTGAAAAATAACATTCTTTTCTGGTGGAGCAAAACTCTGCATCTATGACAAATAAATAAATAGTTATATACATGAGGGGGATATGACAAAGCATTTTCTCACCTCTTTTTTTAACCAGTGGACCTATTTCATGTTAAATAACAATGAACACAACAGCCATAAGTTGTGATTCCTTGTTGAATTGATGAAGTCTTGCAGTGTATTAGTTTGTTCTTGCACGACTGTAAAGAAATACCTGAGATTGGGTAATTTATAAAGAAAAGAGGTTTAATTGGATCATGGTTCCACAGGCTGTACAGGAAGCACGACTGTGGAGACCTCAAGAAGTTGCAATCATGGCAGAAGTTGAAGGGGAAGTCAGCACAACCTACATGGCTGGAGCAGGAGGAAGAGAATGAAGAGGGAGGTGCTACTCACTTTTAAAAGAACAGATTTTTTGAGAACTCTATCATGAGACAGCACTAGGGAACAGTGCTAAACCATTAGTAACCACCTTTATGATTCAATCACCTCTTACCAGGCCCCACCTCCAACACTCGGGATTACAATTCAGCATGAGATTTGGGTGGGGAAACAGAGCCAAACCATATCATGCAGCAGAGAAATTTCCTTCAATTTCTTGCAAGAGTTTGAGAGTCCTGTATTAGGGGCTTTTCAATGAGTTTTTGTCTTTATATATCATCAGAATTACTTTGAGAGGAGACAGAAGAGAGTATGTCAAGGTCTCATATCATTGTATTATTTTAGAGCAGAAATACTCTGAAATGAATCTTGGAATAACTAGAGGTTATCCAGGTGAAGATGGGGATGTTGAGTGAAACAAAGGCATCAGTGAATTATTGGGCTGGATAAAAAGGAGGAAAGGATGGGGAATGGGTTGGTCCTTAGGCAAGGCCTGTCGCCTCTTTTAGCCTTGGTTAATTAAATAACGTTTCTGGCCTCACCTAACCTACAAGGTTGTTTTGGGGGAGTCAAAATCGCTTTGGAAAATAGTTGGTAAAACATGCTCATTGTTTGCAAAACAAGCACCAGGCACTGTGGTAGAAACCAACATGAGCAACACCTACCCCTACCCTCAGCAGCCAACCCTTGGAGAAGGTAGACCTGGGCAACATTGCCAGGTAGCATCAGGTAAAGTAGGAAATGAAAAGAATGTCATTAAGATGATGAATATGAAAGCTCTTTTTAAACCAAAACTCTTTTTCTAATTAAGAGATCATGATAAGTGATCATGATGTTATTTGTGCCAGCTGGCCAGAACATGGATACAATCTATAACATCTTTCTGTGCTCTAAAATGTCAAAAGACAGTCTCTTGACAAGTTAGAAAAGATAAGTCAGTTACCTTTGGGAGTCAGACCCAACAATGCACCTTACTGAGACCACATGAAAAGAAGGATGCTGAGATGCTCACATCTAGGTCAACCATACCAATTTCCCCTTTCGAAATATTGCCCTGCAAGAGACAAATATCTACTTGATTGAAAACAGATTTGCAAGTTTGCAAGGTCAAAATAATAATTTTATAAAAAGCCTTAGTCATCCTAGTCAAACCACTAAAGTTTAAATGAAAATATCATATCAGTGTGTCAGACATGTTTCTTACTCAGCAGTTAGCCCCTCACCCTCCTTTCACTTGGGCCAAAGGGACAATCTGTCCCCAACAGCCTGAGAAGTCTTTTTGTCATTTTGCAAACTTGCAGAAAAAGACACCAAGTTCTTGGCTTTGTGAGAAAAGAGATTGTGGTGAAAATTTCCACATATTTTTCTCTCTTTGCATAAATTTTCAGTGTTGCACTCTTCCAGGGTGGCTGGGGATGAGGATTTGAGTAGAAATGCTCTGATTCTATATTGGCTCTGTAGTTCAAGCCAGATTACCTACTTTCATTTTACTTCCGTTTAGTAGATTCACAAGGGCTGTACATGAGTTTCAAGGACTACTGCTGAAATAGTTCCTTGACTAAAAATCACATCTTCCCAACAAGATTGTTAACCTTGTTAGAGAAAATGCTATAGCTTATGCTTATTTTGGTTCCTTTCACTTTGCTTGCCAAGGTCTCTGTGTACCTATTGCTAGTGTTTAACAAAGCCATTTGGCCAATAAACAGTGGCTTCCATTTGTACAACGTTCAAAGCAGTAGAGAGTATCACCTAATTAGATACTCAGCCTGATTGCCTTTAAGATTAACCTGATAACTGCCCATGGTAGGTAAGAAAACTGAGGACTGAGATGCCCAGAGTCTTGTCCATGACCAGTTCTCTAGTTTGAGGAGACAATCTAATTCTCTGCCTGATTCTCTCTCTATATAGCTTTTTAACCTCTCCAGATCCTATACTTCATCAAATACAAACATATCTCCAATCGATTCACAGTTTGCTTGCTTTTTCTTTCAACTTTTGAAAGAAATTCAATTTGATTTTGTGAAACATATTTTTTGTACAAGTCATGTAACAACCAATCACATTCTACCTTTGACACCTTTTCAGTTATTGTCTTGTTATGCAATAACTTTAAAAATATTCGATTGTTGGCTTTCTCCTGAAGATAGAAATCATGTCTTTTTTGTTTATTCTATAGACTTTTGCAAATTACTTAACAAATAATAAATATTCAAAAGTATTTATTGCTTGATAATATAGCCTTCTTTATTAATCCACGTAGAAGGACCTTTGAGATGGTAACAGAAGAGAAAACTGTGCCCTAGTGGCTTTCCACAATTCCCTTAGCCATATAAGCAATATAGATATGGACTGGAATCTCCATCTTCTTACTCTCAACCCAATGCTGCTTTCGTTACTTCCAATTGCTTCTGCAGCAAGCAATTGGAGTTAGATAGTCTGAGTAAGATTAGAGAGTCACTGTTCTCTGGACTAATTTTCTGTAACTTCTTCCTTGTTGAATAAATATAAGGTACATTATTTTTTTAATCAAAGGACTTGTCATCGGGAATCTAGTTTTGATAATACCCATCATTAAGCCAAATAAATCTGTCTGCATCCAAAGATAGTTCCGAGGGTGAGGATACTGATACCCTTGACTGTCTGAATACTGAGAGGTCACTGGTGGACTCAGCTAGGGGCTCATCAGACTCATTAAGCTGACTAGCAAGGCCTTCATCGTCTTTTTCAGCAACTTTGGCTCACAGCACTCTGACAAGCAAGACAGGCAAGGAGGGATGGAAGAGTGAGAGCTGGGGAATCCACAGCCAGGGACCATATGGAAGTGTTTGGGGATTAGAATCTGTGCCACATGTGCTCAGCTCATTCTGAGTGAGATATTTATCCCACTGCAGTGAAGAGGAAATGGTCTGCAGTGACTCACTTAGTAGGAAGCAAGCATGGTTTGAGTCAAACCAGCCTCATCTGCATTACTTTCCAGAAGTGAGCAGCTGTAACAGCTCATCACAAATTAATCAAGGAGTATGTATCCAGTACCATTTGTCCTAATAAAGCTTATTTTGATGGACTGGGAAAAAAGAAGCTACCTTAAGTAAACAGAGAACAAAGCATCCTCCCATCATAATGGATCACTACTATAAGCTAGGTGCTTTGCACATTTATTTTCTTTAATCCTTAAAATAACTCTATAAAGTAGGCATTATCTCCATGTTACAGATAAGAAGCCCTAGGACCATCAAGATAAAGAATCTATATAAAATGCTAAAAATATGGAGTGACAAGAGTGGGATTTGAACCCAGATCCACTTCCCTGTCTCAAAGTGTATGAATTTTCCATTTTGTTGAAGATGTATCAGTGTCCAATCAGAAATGCAAAATCATAAGCAATATAGATACATACATAATACGGGATTCATTACAGGGATTTGATTTGCACAATTATGGGGCTGATGAAGGAGTTTCTATAAGACTCTTTTCATCCAGTGCTGTATCCTGAAGCCCATTAGGGAAGTAAGATGGATTAAAGTAGAGGAAACAAGGGCAAGCTGGAACTGACAAGGATGGGCTGAAAGGTGTGTCAGTTCTGCTACTTTTGTCCCTGAGGATGTGGGTATCC
Organism: Plecturocebus donacophilus; assembly: GCA_004027715.1. Lineage (NCBI taxonomy): Eukaryota > Metazoa > Chordata > Mammalia > Primates > Pitheciidae > Plecturocebus > Plecturocebus donacophilus. The sequence goes on from PVKP010011397.1 coordinate 46,650, forward strand.
TATACGAGATGTTGGCACTTTCATCACAGGGCTAACAATACACTTCTGGTCCATGAGACAAAGAAGTTGAGGAAGAAACCAGGGAAAGCTGGAGCAGCTTTCAGTCCAACTATTGCCCCATGCTGACAAAGTGAGCCACAGGTAAGTGACATCCTTTGTCATCTACAAAATGGTGTTGGCACCCTTAAAATATTGCTCAAGAATCCCTATTGTGGCCCATGCTGTCCAGAAACATGCTGGAAAAGGAATTCTGGGAAATGTAGTTCAGCTGAGCCAAGCTGACACTGTAAAGCCACCATCGTGTATTTGTGATAACAGGGCTGTGGTCTGGTCCTAACTATCTTAACGAGATCACATTGGAATCCAATAAACTTGATGTCCTGGTAGCTCTTCCTAAATCCTGAAATAAGTCCTAAATACTTTTACTTTGTGTTATAAACTGTTTCTTTGTTTTTCAGCCCTGTTTCTAATGTCCCTGGCTCCTGTCTGCTGCCTAGAACATCGCAAATAAACTGTCCTATTTCTCTTCTGGTGCTCATCTCATTTTTCCTATTTAGTCCCCATTTGCTCTGGGAGACAGTGGTTTGGGGATATTATTATTACTGTTGTTATTGTTATTGTTAGAGGGGTTGGTTCCTGAGAGACATTTATAGCCAACTCTATATGATGCTGTTTGCTTTCTCTTCTTATTCCATCAAATAGAGAAACTCTGCAAGTAGAGAATACAATGTTGCTCCAGGGGACCGGTTTACACAGAGGAGTACAAATCCCACTTGTACTTCACAGAGGAACAAGTTTAAGATACAGCTTTTATAAACAGACCCTTGGATCTCAGTAAGGGGATTTAAAAAGTCAAACATGCTGGGGCCATGACTATAAAAGTAAAATTACAAGGCTCAGGAACCTTTCCAGAGACGGGCTTATTTCAAACATTGCTATCTTGTAGGTGTTATTCTTAGCAGAACACGGGTTCATGTCAGCTTTCATTTTAACATCCAGCTGGGATGGGAGTCACGCAATAGCTTCATTAGGCTGCTGAGGAGTTCATTAGGGCAAAGTCCTGATTTTTCCCCAAGACTAATCATGACCTCTGAACCCAGCCCTTTCTCTCTCTCATACATTTCTTTGTGGATTTGTTTATATAGTTGGTAAAAATGAATCAGGTGCTTATACTGTGCCAGGCACTGTTCTGGGTCCGGAGACTGCAAAGATAGATGAGACACAGCCATCATCTTCAAGGATGTACAAATAAGATAGAGAGAAGGTAATCCAACACACTTAGTGTGCTACAGATGCTACCACAGAAGTCTGGATAAGGGAACCATGAGAACACACAACACTGAGAGAACAATTCCCTGGAGCTGAAGAAAGATATAGTTCACCTTTCATTGATGAGTTGGAACTTAGGCAAATGTCTAATGATTGGACAATCTTATTGAATCAGACACATCTCATATCCTGAAGCCTTCTGATTAGGAGTTTGGAGTTCTGTTCTTGTACTTTCAAATCTATGGTGATGCGATATACCTATCATTCACAGCAGCCTTTTCTCATTATTCTCTACGATTCTTCTGCCTGAACTTCATAACATTATGCAAGAGGCAGCTCAGCAAAGTGCCTGTGTTCAAATCCTAACCCTACCATTTACTGCCAAGTTAACCTGAAAATGTATTTTAACTTCTTTGTGCTTTGATTCCTTCAGAAGAAAAAAATTGGTTGGGCATGGTGGCTCATGCCTGTAATCCCAGCACTTTGGGATGCCAAGACAGGTGGATCACATGAGGTCAGAAGTTTGAGACCGGCTGGCCAAGATGGTGAAACACTGTCTCTATTAAAAATACAAAAATTAGCCAGGCATGGTGTCACACACCTGTAATCCCAGTTACTCGGGAGGCTGAGGCACAAGAACCCCTTTAATATGGGCAGCCAAGGTTGCAGTAAGCCAAGATCATACCACTGCACTCCAGCCTGGGATACAGAGTGAGACTCTGTCAAAAAAAAAAAAGGAAGGAAGGAAGAAAGGAAGAAAGAAGGAAAGGAAGAAAGGAAGAAAGAAAGGAAAGAAAGAAAGAAAGAAAGAAAGAAAGAAAGAAAGAAAGAAAGAAAGAAAGAAAGAAAGAAAGAAAGAAAGGGAAAAGAAAAGAAGATTCCTATCTTATAGGGTTGTTAAGAGGATGAATGAAAGGTAAATGCAAAGCCCTTAGAATATTAACGACATCAAGTAAGCACTGTAGAAATGTTTATTATTCATAACATATTTTCCTCTTAAATTTTATGTAGAAACAAAAGCCGTGTTTTAGAATTAAACTTTCTACTATTCTTTTATTTCCAAAATTGGAAAATTTCTAAGAAGTATCATGATTTTGGGCAAGTCACATAGTGTCTTAAGGCTCAGTTTACCCACCTGTATAAATTATTAACTCAAAGAGTACCTACTATGTGTTAGACATCCTTTTAAACTCTTCATAAACATCATCTCATTTTATTCTTACAGTCTCGCCCAATGAACTGAATTCTGTTTACTCAGTTTTTTTGTTTTGTTTTGATTTGTTTTTCAAATGAAAGAAATGAGATATAGGTTTCTATCTCCAGGAGCCATAAGTTTAACCACTCCATTACCCAATTTCTGGAAGAGCTAGACTCTGCCTTTTTTTTTTTTTACCCTGCTTAAGGGGCTTTGCATATAATGATTTATATCTAATTTACACCATAATGACATATGTTATTCAATCATCAGAACATCACCCCCCTCACACACAAATGTTGGTATTATTGTCCCATTTTATAGATATGTCAACCAAGAGAGTTAAAGCCAGCTCTCCATAACACTGTTAATAACTGAGAGATACCGTCTTTGCCCCTAGGCTTATCACAGTCCAACAGTAGTGTTTCATCTGCTGAGTTGTACTATTTATCTGCAGGTAGGGAACAATGTAGGGGGAGTGGTCATATGCTCACACATCTCCAAACAATTCTGCCAATAACCTGAGGAGACTTATAGGTCCTCTGAAGCCCATTTGTAGTATCAGTTATGCTCTCATGGAGGCCCCCACAATGTGCTTTAATTTCAACTGATATATAACTTCAGCCAAGTTAAGCTTTACTGATTTTGCTAGGGAAGCAAAAGGCGTATTGGTGATGATGTCTTCAAAGTTAACTCAGTTTTCTCTAAGAGATAAGCCCCAAAACTCATCACTCTCAGTCCTTCCTAATGTTGCTGGTATCTAGTCAGTCTCTTTAGGTTTACAGTCCTTGGACTAGACGAAATTGAAGGGTGTTTTAGATACAAATTTCTGTCTTTCAGACTATAAGATCCCTCCATATCTAGCTCATTAATCCACCACCTTAGCTCTGCCATTTTTACATCCAAAGAAGACCTCCTTCCTATATTCTTAACTTTAGATCAGGGGTGTCAGACTACAGTGCACAGGCTAACTATGACCTGCTACTATTACGTTTTCGCTTTTTCTTTTTTAAATAAAAGATTATCATATTGAAAAACAGTCACTTTCATTTGTTTATGTATTACCTATGGGTGCTTTCATGCTACAGTGGCAGAGTATTTGTGAAATAGGCCACATGGCTGAAAAACCTAAAATATTTACTAACTTGCCTTTTACAGAAAAAGTTTGCTAACCCACATCTTGCCTTAGATTATGAGTTTTGCATGGCTATATCAGTCACGGTTCTCTAGAGGGACAAAACTACTAGGATAGATGTATATATATGAAGGGGAGTTTATTAAGGAGATTGACTCATGCTATCACAAGGTGATGTCCTACACTAGGCAGTCTGCAAGCCGAGGAGCCAGGAAGCCAGTTGGAGTCCCAAAACTTCAAAAGTAGAGAGACTGACAGTGCAGCCTTTAGTGTGTGGTGGCCAAAGGCCTGAGAGCCCCTTGCAAATCACTGGTGTAAGTCCAAGAGTCCTAAAGCTAAAGAGCTTGGAGTTTGATGTTTGAGGGAAGGAAGCATCCAGCATGGTAGAAAGAAGAAGGTCAGAAGACTCAGCTTGTCTAGTCCTTCCATGCTCTTCTGCCTGCTTTATTCTAGCCATGCTGGCAGCCGATTAAGTGGTATCCACCCAGATTAAGGGCGACTCTGCCCCTCCCAGTCCACTGACTCAACTGTTATCTTTTTGGCAACACCCTTCACAGACACAGTTCAGGAACAATACTTTGCATCCTTCAATCCAACCAAGCTGACAATCAATATTAACCATCACAATGGCCCAGAAAGGTATATCTCAGCTCATTCTGAGTGAAATTTGGGAGACATTGCTGTCAAATGGTTAAGACTCAAATATCTAGAATTGGACTTTTAAAAATCGAAACAACAAAACAACATTTTGCTGGCACTCCCAGTTATGTAATTACAGCAACAACTCAGAGTCAATTTTCTTATCTGTAAAGTGGGACTTAAAGATAGACACAATGTGGGAATAATGATGATGACAGTGACAAGGTTGACGTGTGAGCTAAAGATGGACATGCATAGAAAGCAAACATCATATAGACACAGAAGGCCTCTCATCATATTAGCTGTCATTATGGTAGTGCTGAGCCATTGTTGACATAGGTCTTGAACCTGATTCCTCTTCATCTTCACCGCTGTTACCCTATTTCAGGCTCTTCCCACCCATACCTCATTGGTCTTTTGCCTTGGTCCAATCCATTCTCCAAAACACAGTTAGTTTCTATCTTAAAGCATAACCAGTTGCTTTACTCCAGGCTTAAGAAATGTTACTAGCTCTGCACACCCTAGTGAACAGAGTGTAAATTCCTCTCATTCATGAAAAACTGCAGCCTGCTTTCCCTGACTATCCCTCTACTCTACTCCGTTTTATACACAAGCTCCAAACTCAAGCTATGCAAAGCATTCACGGTTCCCCACTTCAATCCTGTTTATGTCCCTACGTTAACCCACTTTCTCTGCCTGGAATGTCCTTCTCAGTTCCCTTGGTCTGCCTTTTGAAATCTTACCTGATCTAGATGGTCCCAGTATTGATTACATGTGGAAGATGGAGGAAACTGATGCTCAAAATGCAGCAAAAACTAAGTGAATCTACAGTTGGTATTTAACAAATGCTTTCTGGATAAAATTTAAGATGAAGTAAGGTATTCTAACAGTCAGGACCCACAATCTCTGGGTTATTTTCTCCTAGGTGAGGACCATCACTCACTTTATATTTTCCATAATATTTTCACAATAATTTTACTGTGGGCAATACCTTCCTGTCTTTCCAGAAATTCTTTCCTCTGCCTGGAACCCTTTTTCTGTGGTTTGAATGTGTTCCCCAGGTTGTATGTGTTGGAAACAATATTCAAATTTACATGTTGGTGGTTTTTGGAGATGGGGTCTTTGGGAGATAATTAGGATTAGATAAGGTCATTAAGGTGGCTCCCTGTGATGGGACTGGTGGCTTTATACAAAAAAAGAAAGACCTGAACAGGTACACACACTCTTGCCCTCTTGCCATGTGGTAGCCGCCACCCTATCATGACACAGCAAGAAGTATGTCCCTAGATGGGGTCCCTTGACCTTGGACTTCTCAGTCTCTAGAACTGTGAGAAATAAATTTTTAAAAAGTAAATTACCCAGTCTCTGGTATTCTGCTATTGCAATACAAAACAGACTGACACATTTCCTTCGCTGAAGCCCTGCTCTGCAGTGTGGAAGTCACTGTGTTTTGCCTCAGGATGCTAGGGGCAGGCAGCATGTTTCTTGCAGCAAAGACAAAGAATAAATTGTTTATTGCCTGTTTTTAGAAAAATACATGAGATGGGCCTATGTGTTTAGCAGATGGAAATCTGGACAAATGAAGGAGGATAATCACCTTTTGTTAGAAAATTAAAAGATGGAGCAAAAGGTGTAGAGAATCCTCCTTCCTTGTTTCCTAAGTCTAGAAATCCCCCACCATAACCCCCCACTTGTTTTACTTATCTGAGAAAGATTTGCACTTTGGAGCTAGTGAATCTGCTTGGCAGGTAATGGGCTGCCCATCCACCAGCTGCTGCCTTGGCAAAAGGCACATCACTATTGCCATGGCAACCCACAGGCAGGCAAAGGGCGCACAGCCCTGGCTGGAGGCCAAGGTAATCCAATGGCACTGGGCTTTGTTAATAGAAAGAGAAAAGCAGGCCAGAGCTGCTTGCCTCTGCCTTTGCCAGTAAAGGCTGGACGGGAGCAGAGTGCAGAGCTAATTAACCGGCCAGACCAGCTGTTGGCTGCCGCTTGCCAAATCCGACAAGTGGCCCAGGGTTCCTCTATTCCTAACCCTTGTCATCTTCCAGGGAGGCTGCAGCCGGGGGGAGTAAGAGCCCTTTCTTGGGTGATGTCATCTGAGTATTTGTAGAATTTCCTTTTTGTGGGAAAGTTCTCTGGCAAAGTATAAAGGGATTTGATTTCCCTCAGAAGACCCCTTGGCCTTAGCGTTTGAATTTTAAAGAAAGATTTTTCAAGATGAGAAACAAATCTTTGAGTTATAAGAGGAGGTAGGTGGTGAGGGGGAGCAGTATCCATGGTTATGTATTAGATGCCTAATTTAAGGAGGAACATTAACATTATGAAATCCCATACCAAATAAAACAAGACAAGGCACTATCTTCACTTAGTAAAAGTGGATTATCCTGGAAAGACTACGTTGCTGGAGAAAGAGAGCTAACATATTCAGTCCCCAGTGTATGACAGATAGCTTATGTATATAAAATTCTTGCAAGGTGCATTGTGTTATAACAATTGTGCAGATGAAGAAACTTAAATCTGCAAGGCCAAGGAGCTTGCCGAGTTTGCATAGCTGAACTGGGCTGCTATGAGGCCCAGCTGAGACTGAAGCCTGAATTGGTCTACAGTGCACATGTGTTCTACTGGCCCACACTAAAGTCACTACAACTACACTCAGTATTATTGACATCCTGGAAAACATTTGGCTTAGGAGGAATAAATAATCTGACAAAGGATTTTTAAATTTATCAATAAATGCACAGTGAAATATTTACAAAGATAAATAACAATTTAGCTTTGCCTGACCTTTATTTAAGATAGTAGTAATTCTACATTGAGTCTTGTATGTAAGGCATTTTATGTACTTTACCATTATGTTCCAAAACAGGACTTCTAACATCATTTTATGGATGACGTAACTAAGGCTTAGAGAGCCTTGTGGGAGCTAGTGGGGAAAAATTACCTGATAATATGGTTGCTCAAACTAGAATATCTGGGACATGTGGTGGCTGTATGTCTATACATTCTTGAAGGCTTAACAAGCAGGTACTTGGAATAAAGATGGAAGAGAAAAGCAGAATTCTTGTAATTTAGTAATGGAATGAGGACAGGAGGGAGGAAGTAGAGTACATAAAACAGGCTGGCTTTTTGCCCCAGAAATCCAATGCACATTCAGAAAACTTGAAGGACTTGTCTCTGAAGCTGGCAAACTTTTTCCCAAATAAAAATATTGATTCAGTTGAGAAAGAGGTCAGGGAAGAATGGGTAAGGACTCATACAGAGTGAGGGATGTTCTAGTTCATTCCGTGGTCTCTGTTTGAAGCATTTACAGCTGGAACCATGGAATACTAGAGCTAAGGAATGTAAGAGCAGGATTAGTATTTACCGGGGCACCTAATTAATTAATTAATTAATTAGGTAAATGACCTAATTAATGTCAGCTGTTCTATCTTCCACATCATATTTAATGCATGTGATGTCTCTATAACAGAGCGATTACAATACTCATGTCACGTGATAAATTGAGATGCAGAAAATGATAAGTGAGTTACTTTAAGAAAGAATGGGGGAAATAAGACAAATCTTCTCACCCTTAGTCGTTGTTCTTTCTGGCTTTCTAGAATACCACATATAGATCCTGATACACAGGCATGTGTCACTTAACCAGGGGCACAGGCATGTGTCATTTAACCATGGGGATACATTCTGAGAAATGCATCATTAGGCCATGTTGCCATTGTGTGAACATCATGGAGTGTACTTACACAAACTTAGAAGGTATGGCCTACCACACATATAGGCTATATGGTATAGCATATTGGTCGCAGGCTGGAAACCTCTACAGCAGGTTATGATACTGAATACTGTAGGCAATTAAAACACAATGGTAAGTATTTGCATAGCTAACCATAGAAAAGATACAGTATTATAATCTTACGAGATCACCATCCCATATATATGTCTTGTTATAGACCAAAATGCCATTATGTAGCATATAACTTTAGTTCCAAGCTCAGAAATGAGGCACAGTGATACTAGGTATGAGTTAACCTGGGCACAGAACATGGGAAGCCTAGAATGAATAGGAGTCCAAGAAAACATGCTGAGCAGTCAAGTGGAAAAGTCGATTCCCTCTTTGATTCAAAAGTCAAGCATGGTTTTAGGAATTGAAACCACAACTGAGTCATGAATAAAGTAAATTTAGGGATGCAGCAAGAAACAAGAAACAAAATCATAAATGAGCATAAAGTAGATTTTAAGGATAATATTTTTATGAACTGGCATGGTGCATAAGAGCCTGCTGCCAGAGCAAAGGGCCCAGGTAGCAGACAGACCCAGGTTTGAATATCAGCTTTGCTATTTTCAAACTTAGGCAGCATTTGCCAAATGTCAGGCTTATATGTATGTATATATGTATGTATGTATGTATATATAATCATACAGAATCCTCTAAGTAACCCTATGAAATAATTGTGATGATCTACTTCTTCAGTAGGAGTAAAAAAACTGCGGCAGGGAGAAGTTAAATAACTCGCCCATGTTTCCTATATTGGTCACCTATTTTTGCATAAAGAATTATCCCAAAGTTTAGAAATTTAACATAGTAAACATTCATTATCTCACATTTTCTGTGGGGTCAGAATCAGGACATGGCTGACCTGGGTCTTCTGCTTTCTCATAAAGCTGTGTCTTTGTCTATTTTGTATTGCTATAACAGAATATCTGAGACTGGGTCATTTATAAAGAAAAGAGGTTTATTTAGCTCATGTTTCTGCAGGTGGGAATTTCAAGGACATGGCTCTGGCTTCTGGTGAGGGCTTTCATGCTGTCTCATAACATGGTCAGTGAGGAAGTAGATAGGTGCAAAGAGACAAAACCCAAGGGGTATCCTGACTTCATAACAACTAACGCTCAAGGGAGTATGAACTTGCTATTATGAGAAGGGTAGCAAGCTATTCATGAAGGAGCTGTCCCCATGACCCAAACACTTCCCACTGCACCACCTCCCAACACTGCCACATATGGGAACAAATCTCAATATGAGTTTTTGTGAGCACAAATTCAAACCTTAGAAGGATGCAATCAAGGTGTCCTCTGAAACGGGTTTCATCTGACGGCCTGACTGGGAAGGAATCTGTTTTCAGGTTAATTCACATAGCTGCTGCAGAATTCAGTTCCTCTTGGGCATTGGACTAAAGGCCCCTGCTCTTCACTGGCTGTTGGTGGGAGATACCCTCAGTTTTTTGCCTCAAAGACTTCTCTCACATGACAACTCATTTCATCAAAGCCAGCAACACAGAGAATCCACTAGTAACATAGAAACCACAGTATCTTGTAATTACTCCACAAAATGACAAACCCACTATGTTGCCATATTCTGTTGGTTACAAGCAGGATATTCAAGAGGAAAAGATTATAGAAGTCCATGAATAATGGAAAATGGGGATCAACTGTAGCCATCTTAGATGCTGTTTTCTCCCACTAGCAAGCAGCAAAGCTATGACTTGAACACAGGTATTTTGTTTCCAGAGTCCATGTTCTTAACCACTAAGCTATACAGCTACTCTGCCATGGGACCATGAGATCTGGGGCTAAATAATTTACTTTGAGTCTCTGTTGTGTTTTTCTACAGAAGATGCATTGATAATATTTGCATTTCAAGATTTTTGCTGGGATCAAATAGAACGCATTCAAAATGTGTAACACATTCACAGTTCCTAGTGTGCTGAAATGCACTTAAATGAACTGAAGTGGTGGTTAATATGGATATTTCTGTTTAATCAGAGTATCCCAACATGCCTGGGAGGGTGAAGAGGGATTAGAAAACTCCTGTTTTACAACACAGGAGCTATACTGACCTGTGCAGTCCTGTCTGGGACTTTGGATTTTCCTTTTGCTTAGAAACTCCACTTAACTCCCAGTATTTTCACTTGTCCCAGAAAGTGGGATTGAATCTGTCTTTATAATAGAATTTCCTCTGGGACTAAAATAAATCAAAGTCTGCATGCATGGCCTATCCATTGACCATGGTTAGGAAATCAAGACCGACTTGGAATATTTAGGAACACTCTTCTAAATTCAGCCTGTCACCTTTCATTTTTCCTACCTTTATTCCTTCCCTCCTATTGTCTCACAAAGTTGAGGGGAAATAATGTACACCCCTGCTTACCTTCTGACCAACTTTAAAGCTGTTTCTCTACAGCATGGCTGAGGTGCATGTCCTGTTCTGCAAATACGTACTGAATAAAGTTTGCTTCATCTTGTAGAAGCTTCCTCTGCTCACCATTCTGTTGTAGGGACTTTCATTGTTGCTCTAGAATGAAAAAATGTAATGCACTAGTTTGTGTTGAATATTTCTCTGCCACCTCACATCTCCCTGCACTTTTGCTAAAGAGTGAAAAGAAGACAATCTCCAGGTGGCAGAGAATGACATCCTATGAAGATCTTGCAAATCTAGAACTAGTTGATCTAACCTTTGCTGCTTTTACTCTATAATTTATAGAACCCTCAGAACTCCCTCCATGATGATTCCTGAGAAGCCCATATTCTCTGCATTATTCTCGGTACCTACCCTTCACACACACATGAGGATACAGGTGACCAAATCTGAGAAATTCGATTTTTGGTCACTTCATTAGAATCAGAATTAAAATTGAAAGGATGTAACTTTGTGGATCCATAGTGCATGTTTTAGCTGAATTTCTACATTACGTGCAAGAGCAATAAGAGACCTGGGTTCTAGTCCTGGTTGTTAAGCCATTAGTAGTTCATTATGCAGCTTTGAGTAAAACCTTTTCCCTTGCTAGAAATTAATTCCCTCATCCATCAGATGGAAAGCTGTAATCAGATCCTGTAAGCATCCTAGGGTTGGATTCTGAGACCATTTTTTCTTTGTATTTGTCCTTGAGTTTTTGTATAAAATCTAATTTGAGGAAAAAATCCCTGAATCTGTACTCTAATCTATGCTAAATATGGCAAAGCAAAGCCATTTCCTGTTAAGTTTCCGTGGAAGCATAAAAAACAGATTGTAACTTCTCAGCTAAGTACATTTTTTCCTCCAGACCTACTTGAGGGAGGATGGGATGGGAACACTGTGTCAGACAGAATCAAAACGTACCACACAAGTGGAGCCCTCAGCTAATCCAAACAAAATGACGGGGGTGGATGGTCAAAGTCTGAACAATTTTAATGCAGGCATGAAGATGGGCCACACAGTTAGATTAGAATTTAAGTAACCTCACTTCACATGTTGCATTTTAGAGCTCCTTTCTAGAGCCCTCAAAAACTTCCAAATGTTTCATTTGGGGAAGCAGATGCCCCTGGAAATGAAGACCATTCCTCCATTGTCTTCTCCTTTCTCTCTTCCCCAGAGTTAACTGTTTGCTATCCAGACTGAGAATCCTGGCAGATGGTACTTTCTCTATAAAGAGAGAAAGAGGGGCTCAATGTTTTGATGTGGTTCATAGGAAGAATGACGTGGGCTTGGTAAGTGGCATGCTCATGGGAGTGGTTGGAGCAGAGGGTCCCAGGTATAGATCAGACCATGCAGATGTTTGTCAGCAGGTATCCAAGGCACCGCCCAATCAGCCAGACTCATTAAGCACTTCCTTAACCCCAGACACCATCCTATGCACCAGGGATAAAATGGTGAGAAACACAGTGTACTTTCATCTGGTAAAGTGGGAAAATTTCACTTGTTCAAAGTAAGAGATGAGACCAGAATTGGACAAAGAGTTGCAAAATTAGAAGTGAGCAGCTTGTTGTGAAATGTAATGCCACACAGCAGAGCAAACTGTTCAGAACCAAGACAGAGAATAATGTGAAGATGTTGGAGGCTCCTGCAGACTGGACTGAGTGACAAAAACAAGACTGCTTCATTTTAAAGGACTCTGTTGGATAGAACAATGGACAGCCTGCAAAGACATGTTTTGCCTTTTGTTCTGTCAAACAGTATTCTTGGATATTGTTCAATATTGTTCAATATTCTTGAATTTTTTATTGAATGTATTCTTAGATTGAATATATTCTTAGATTGAATATTCTCGAATGTATTTTTAGATTGCTTCTTTTGATATCTTTATATTGATCCCCCTTCTTTCCACTCTTTATTCTTTGGTACTCGTCTTTATATAATACAGTTTAAATCAATCCAGAATATTTGTTTAGTTCCTAAAATCTGCTCCAAGTGTCTTTGTGATGACATTTTCATGGATACTTTAACACCAGGTATTATTTTTATAAAGAGTTTTGGATAAAGAAAGAAGGAAAGAAAGAAAGAGAAAGAAAGAAAGAGAAAGAGAGAGAGAGAGAGAGAGAGAGAGAGAGAGAGAGAATACAACCAAAGGAAAGGAAATAAGATAAAAGATGACTTAAAAATGGTTGTCACCTCAAGAATTTTGAAAAAGTGTCAAAGATGGTGCATGAGAAAAAGAAAATGTTAGAGATTCTGAGATAATATTGAAGCACAGCAGCTTCTTTCAGATAACAAATGGGATGGAAAGTGAGTCAGGGATTAGTCATGTGAGGATGGTGGGTGAGGAATTGGAAGGAGATAGCTTTTGACTCAACCTGACATAAAGTGCATATACAAAAACAGACGCACAATTCTGTCATAAGTTGGCTTGGGAGGTAGGATGCTTATACATAAACATAGCTGGAGAAATAATGTGACATGTGACCCCTGTGGTGCACACTGGATTGGCGACCCATGTCTGCCTTTAGGGAAGTACCTGTAGCCCCAGCAATAACTCCTTTCATGAATTGCCTCAGTTCATGGTCATAGTCACCTCACTCAAGGTCATATTCCTTCTTAGGATAACCTAGATTTAATGACTGAACAATGTGGGAATATAAAGGCCTTGCTCAACTTTAAAGAACTCTGGATGGCTATTCTAGTGCCTTCATATTCTATCAGGTTAGCTTAGGCTTTTGAGACTGTATTGCAGCTTGGCTTTCTCCTCTGCCATTTTACATTTTTTTTCTTTCTTATCAACAAGTATTGATTCCAAGGGCATGACTTAAAATACTCTGTATGTCTACTCTAACTCTTTCTGACAATCTACTTCCCAGGAAATCCAATAGGCATCATTATCAAATACAATGAATTGAACATTTATTTTCCCCCAAAATTCACATTTTAAAATCCTAATCCCCAAGGTGATGGTATTAAGAGGTGGGACTGTCAGGCATAGTGGCTCAGGCCTGTAATCCCAGCACATTGGGAGGCTGAGGTATGCAGATCACCTGAGATCGGGAGTTCGAGATCAGCCTGACCAACATGGAGTAAACCTGTCTCTATTAAAAATACAAAATTAGCAGGGTGTGGTGGCATATGCCTGTGATCCCAACTACTCGAAAGGCTGAGGCAGGAGAACTACTTGAACCTGGGAGGTGGAGGTAGCAGTGAGTGGAGATCATGCCACTACCCTCCAGGCTGGGCAACAAGAGTGAAAGGCAGTCTCAAAAGAAAAAAAAGAGGTGGGACCTTTGGTGGGTGATTAGGTTATAAGAGAATGATATTAGCAACCTCATGAAAGAGGCTCTGGAATAATCTCTTACCTTCCACCATATGAAGTAACAGTGAGAAGAAGGCAGCTGTCTGTGAGAAAGCAGGCCGTCATCAAACACCAAATATGTCAGCACCTTAAAGGTGGACTTCCCAGGTTCCAGAACTGTGAGAAAAAATGTTCTGCTGTGAACAAGCCACCAGTCTATGGTATTTTGTTATACATACTGAACAAACTGACACACCCACCATGTAAAAAATAAAAGACATTTTCTTTGTCAGTTACTGCTATTATTTGAACATGATTGAGAAATCAAGGACTCTCTTTTTTTCTGACACTCTTTAAAGGCTATGCCCCTTCCTTCTTCCCTTTATTCTGTCTTTTCTTCTCCCTTTCCTATGTTTTCTCCTATCACTGCCCCTTTCCCACTTGCTTCAAGATTACTGGGACAAGATTGAACAGGAGCCAACTTTATCCCAGGACTATCAGAACAAAACATTTCATAGCAAAAGAAATTTTCAGGACCTTGGGCAGCACCATAAATACTACCCCTCCCCCACGCCAACATTTTATTCTCTCAATAGCTGTGCCAAGCAGAATCTAGAGTACTCTTTGTCAGTGAAGTAGAAGCTGTTGAAGTAACTTCTGCATTGGGACAGGTTGATCAGAACCTTGAGTTGGTATCCAACTTTAACAGTTTATTATTAATATTTTGTGCTTATATTTCTCATACATTCTCTAGCTCTGACAATGTCACTACTTTTCCTTAGCAGAATATTTTAAGCCTGATTGGATATTATATTTATGCATTAATAAAACTGGTCATATGAGTGTCTCTGTTGAACAAATGGTATTGAATAATCGCAAACCATTCATGATCCTCTATGTACTTGGTTGCTGGCTTCTGTAACCAGTAAAGATAGCTGAGGTAGAGAGATCCAAGATGGCCGACTAACAACAGCTCAGGAATGTAGCTCCCAGTGAAAGCGCAGAGAACGAGTGGACGCCGCACTTTCCGACGAGTTTTTGTTGCCCACAGACCGGGAGATTCCCGGCGGAGAAGCCACGCGGGTCGCCGGCGCGACTCTTTTGGCCGGCGCGGCTGTTTTGCCGGCACCCAGCGCG
>PVKP010011398.1:0-61402 GCA_004027715.1 Plecturocebus donacophilus
GAGCCACGTTGGAACCGAGGTCCGGAAGAGAAGAGGAAAGGAAGGCAGACCAACATCACCCAATGAGGACAGCAGTGCCGGAGAAGCAATGGTCCCTGGCCACAGCAAACCAATGTGACTCTAAGGCCACACCTCTTGACTAGTACACCTGTGAGGATGTGTCCCCCAAGTTCAGGAGGGCATTGTTTTTAGAATCGCTGGGGAATCCAGAGAGTTCATCTTCAAGAAAGAACATTTGCTTCTACCATTGCATATCAGAAAACATGGTGTCTGATCTGCCCACCTAGGCCTCCCAAAGTGCTGGATTATAGGCGTGAGTCGCTGCACCTGGCCGGCTGGTGTCTTGGTAAAACAGTACCTGGGGCTGCCTTACAGGCCTGCTATACCATGAATAATCTGTGTGGCATTAGACAGCATTACACCTCCCTGGGCCTTGTTCCCTCCTCCAGAAACCTGAGACAGTGAGAAGGGTCATGCCTCAGCTTCCTTCCTGTGTAACTGTCTGTGGTGCACTTCGCCAGGAAAGAAGCGTGCTGCTCAAAGTCTAGAGTTACAGTTCTGGCACCAGTATTGGCCCCTCGGCAGGTCACTAGAGTTGAACAGATCCTAAGATGGGAAGGGGGTCCGTCTGGGAAACACTTTTTAACTTTGCAAAACAAGCCTTTTTAACTTTTTAACTTTTTAACTTTGCAAAACAAGCCTATTTAACAATTACTAGCATACAAAAAGTGTTCACCCCAAATGTTAAGAAAAAGGAAAGCACAGAATTATTGGTTATTCATGGACTATCATCCACTTTCCTTTCACCTATCTCGTCACCATGTATATTGGCTTAGAACCTAGAAAGATTTAAACTACATGCACCCTCCCTCCCCACCAACCCATACACGCACACACACAGAATTTCTTATCTACAGTACTTCTACTGAATGAGGTGATTAACTCCTTGACCTTATGGAATGCTAGTGTGACCTCAGAGAATAGATAGAATCTTGTTATCTTGTAATGAGTTTCATGGCTTATTTCAGTACATCTCAGCCATGTTTCTCTGGTGATTAAGGCAATTATCAGCCCATGCATTTTAGGATTATGAATGATGGAGCTCTCTCCAGGTAATGGAAAAGGCTTGGGAACATTCAGACCACTTTTTATCCCATTCAATACTTATTCCCACTCTCCCTCCTCAACATGCATAAACAGACACTGCATTCTGTTTCTGGACATGCCATGATGCCCTTTCTAACCTTTACCTGGATATGATTATCAAAACTATGACGTTTAATTGATGTAAGTAAATCTCCTACTTATCTTTAACTGGTGCCATGCACAGTGTTTTAATTACTATCATTATTGCTTAGGATTTGGGGAAAGGTATCACTTGATCTGAACTTGCCATCTTCCACTACAATGTTATTCCTCCTCACTTGAGTGGCGGTGATTACCTGAACACTCATGGTTATTCGAGTGACCAGCCTTTCCTTGTGCACCTGCCATGGTGCTCGATGAGAAGAATGACATGGGTACAACATCAGGAGACCTTAGGGGGCATGCTTTGCTCTTTGTCAAGTCCTTACTTTACCTTGAATTCATGTAACCCAGGGCGGTTTTTATTCCTCTATGTCTTCTTTCTGGATGTGCCACAAAAAGTATTTCCTAAATATTCCTTTAAAAGGCCTCCAAGAGAAATAGGCAATATATGTTAGATTCTACATCTTCACACCACTTAATAAGTATAGTGAGGGGATAAGAGTGTGATGATAGTTTACATCCCACCATCCACACTCTTACTGCCTCTCTTTTCATAGTATGAATAATTAAGGCATGCTGATATTACAAAGAGGTGGGGTTTGTAAGAACATATGTTACCAAAAGAAACTAGGTCTGAAACTGCACTTGTCACAGGATGCAATATATGCCTAAAGAAAATTACCTGAAGTAAGAATTAAAATAATCACTTCTAAAGCACAGTGAAATACCATCTCATGCCAGTCAGAATGGCTCTTATTAAAATTCAAAAAAATAACAAATGCTGGTGAAGTTGCAGAGAAAATGGAACACTTATACACTGTTGATGGGAGTGTAAATTGTTCAAACACTGTGAAAAGCAGTGTGGTGATTCCTCAAAGAGCTGAAAACAAAACTACCATTTGACCCAGCAATCCCATTACTGGGTATATACCCAGAAGAACATAAATATTCTGTCATAAAGACATATTCACACACATGTTCATTGCAGCACAGCTCACAATAGCATGTAATCATGGAATCAATGGTAGATGGATAAAGAAAATGTGGTACATATACACAATAGAATACTATGCAGCCATGAAAAGGAACAAAATCACATCCTTTGTGGCAACATGGATGGAGCTGGAGGCCATCATCCTTAGCAAACTAATGCAGGAACAGCCAGCCAAGTACCACATGTTCTCATGTATAAGTGGGAGCTAAGTGATAAGAACACATGGGCACAAAGAAGAAACCACAGACACTGGGGCTTATTAGGAGGTGGAGGGTGAGAGAAGAAAGAGGAGCAGAAGAAAAAAACTAATGGGTACTAGGCTTAGTCACCTAGGTGATAAAATAATCTGTACGACAAACTCCGCTGACACGTTCACCTATATAACAAACCTGCACCTGCACGCGTACCCCTTAACCTAAAATACGAGTTAACAAAAAAATCATCCTTTCTAGATAGTTAAATAAAACGTATCTATAAAATACACATAAACTTCTTCTTCTGTCTTGGGTCCCTGAAAAATCTTGGGGCAGTAATATTTTGACCCAGCATGGGGTAGTAAAAAAAATCACGTATGAATTTATACACGAGTTCCATTATTTACAAATTATATGACTTCAGAAAAATTGTTTAACTCTGCTAAGGCTTAATACTCTTGTTTATTAAATGGGAACGATTTATAGAATTCGGAACTTTGGCAAGAATCAAATGATGTCAAATATAAAAAGTACCTGGCAGGCTGTGCACACAATCTGACATTGTGTGTCAGACTGCACACCCCCAAGTTTTTCTCATCACCTGCTCTTCTTCAGGATACCCTTCCTTGTTGAGGGGCTCCCCAGATGATCTCCTTCCATAATATTTTACAGAGTAGCCCACAGACAGTGAGTGTGGGGCTACCCATGGTGAAGCCATCCTTGAAGGTTAAAGTTGCAGTGTTCCATGCCCAGCACTCTTTAATTACCTCTTGATGTCCATCCGTGCAGTTACAAAAATCCTTGATGGTGTGACTTTCAAGTCCGAAGTAAGCCCTGAATTTCTTTCTTTGCTCAGGGCTCATATTTTCACTGCCTCAAATGCTTCTGAGTCTCCAGGACTTGTCTTACTATTTCTGGACCCCTCTCCATGATCCACTTGACCTTTAGTTACGGAAAGTTGGTGGGGGATATAATCCCACTGATAAAACGTGTGGGATTTAAGATGAGTTAAGCCAGAGTTATCAGGTGGTATTGCTAGGGTGCGAAGAGTAAACTTTCACACACAGTCGACGGCCTGGGAGCCCTGCAAGGCAGTGCATTATTTTAATCTCCCCTTTTGTGTGTTCTGGCCCCATTTAATTCTGGACCTAGAGCTTTACATGCTCTTTAGCAAGCACTTTATAGTGTGAATGTGGCCCAGAAATAGTGAGCATGTCCTTGTGTGTCTTCTATAATATAAAAATCAATACTGAAAACCAGGAAATATGTTTCACTGGGAATAGTAGGTTAAAATTGGAACAAAACTCCAAATGTTGATAAGGCTGAGATTGAAAACCCCTTTAGAGTTCATTTTCTTCTCAGTTCCCTACTATACATTTCTGTTGGAGGTATCTGATGGTTATCACATCTCTCCAGAAGTTCCTGGCTAAATTGCAGGATTTGAAAAAATGATTCTAAGTGTGAGACAATACACAAAAAATTTTAGTAGCACTTATGCTAAAATGTCCTCTAAAAAGGTAGAGCACAATAAAAAATCTGGAACTTCATCTAAAATCTGCATATAAATAGACCATGGCACTGAATATTCTAAAGAAATAATTGACTTGCAGAAACAGAAGTTCAGGGGATCTCCCTTTCAAATTCATACTAGTAGAAGAGAAAATAAATGGGTGAAGGCCTGGGGAAGAAAGTTGAACTTATAGACATTTTTTTCCTTGTAAGTTTAGAAGTAAGGATTCTCTTTCTTCTTTCTATGCATGAAAAATAGAAATAGAAAAAAGGGCCAGGTATCAGATCTTTAGGCTAGCAGGCCCTACATTCTCTGATTCAACTCTTCAGCTCTGCTGGTGTCTCACGACAGCAACCATAGACCATATGACAAATAATGAGTGTGGCTGTTTTTATGACACTTTATTTATAAAAAGAAACAATGGGTCAGATCGGTCCCATGGGATACAGTTTGCTGATCCTGTCTTAGATGATCAATTGCTTATTTGCTATTGAAGCCTGCCCATGAAACGGACTTATCTTCTTATCAATATCTCTGTGCTAACTATACACGTACATGCAGTTTCTACATCTTTCACACATGTGCTCAGAACTTACATGTCTATAGCTAAGGTTGATATTAGGTTTCGTACTCCAGTTTCATAGTTAGAATCCAAGCCTTTGTATATCACTTTGCAAAGGCCAAACATCATGAACGTTTCTGATGGTACAGAATGATGTTACGGTCTTGATTCAACCCCAACGTTAGCTGTGCATTCATTCCATGTGCTCCATATAGCCTGGTGTCTACAGACCTATCCAAGACCCCACTGGGAGAAGTATGAAAGACAGATCATTATACACTCCCCAGGAGAACTTCCAATCAAATGGAGAAAACAAAAAACATATATACCCATGTATTTGAACAGATACAATACACTAATGAGTAAATAAATAGACATAAATGCATAAGAACTAGAAGAATGCCGAAGTACATATTTAGATGAAGCCTTCACAGATGAGGTGAATTTTTAAAACTGGTTTATGTAAACAAGTAAGACTTCACTTTAGGGGAAAGAATAGACTTCCTGTGGTTTGGTTTAATACCCAGAACTCCTTTCTCTATTCAGCATATAGGTCTGAAGGTGACAGACGTGATTGAAAGGCATTGCCCTTCCACTCCTTTCCCCAGCACGTCTGCTGCCTCTGATCTCTCTCCAGCCAGTGGTGTCTGACTCAGGAGGACTGGGAACACTGCAGAAACGCTGGGAAGAACAAACTCACGGCTAGGGGAAAGGAGGCTCCTCTCACAGGGAAGGTCTCACAAAGTGGCAGCCTCATACAGTTTCCAAGTGCAAGGGCTTGTCACTAAAACCAAACCATGCTACTTTCTTACCACCTTGGGGTGGTTACTTAACTTCTCTGTGCCTCGATTTTCCTAACTATAAAATGGTTAACAATATTATTGACCTCATGTGATTATTGTGAGGAATATTACTATAAATCAAGCTCCTAAAATAGGGTCTAGGGTCTGGTCAGGGCTCAATGTGGCACATTTTTATGTGGACACAGGGTACAGAGATCCCCAAACCTGGACCTAGGGAAGCTTGGCAGAGTCCATGGCAGAGTCCATGCTTGGCAATGCTGTGAGCCTGCCTGTGGTAGAAGAAGCACTTGGTGGAATTTGGTAACAAATGTAACAAAAAGAGATAAATGAAGATGTTCTAGTTCACATTATAAAACACCTGAACGTACAAGGGCTCACTGCCAGCATGCTACCTTCTTTTTTTAGGAAAAAAACAACTAATTTTCCCTCTTACCCAAAGTGGCCAAAGAAAAAAAATACATCTCTCAATCATCTTAAGAAAAATTCATCATGTTGATAAAATATTTAGGGAAGGAAATTGAGAAATTCTATAACCTAAGCCCCTTATCATAAGTATGTTTCTAAGAGCTACATACCACTATAAAGGAAATTCACATGTGAAGGGATTTCTCAATTCCTGCTGGTATACCACATTGTTATCTTATATGGTAGTTAGAAAGTGAACTTCTGTGGCGAGTAATGAATTTGGCAGTCCCTCAGCAAGAGCAGGCTAAGCAGTAGAACCCCCGCTTCGTTGGTACTGTATGCTGGCCGTGAAACTGGACTGATAGGGCTATCTGGCTAATAATCAAAAGAACAGAATGGGAAATACCCTGGGGCAGCCCCAGTGGCAGGTCCTAGGATGAAGCTTGTCAACATCCTACCATAGCCACTGGAACCAGAAGTTCAGGTATGATCACTTATTCAGGTATAATCACATATATTCTTGTATTCCTCGTGAGTAGGTAAATAGATACTCAGTCTAATGGGTCCCTCTGAGCATCTTCAACTGCCCTTGGCTCTTTGCTCCTCCCCTAGTGATAGTAGCAGTCTCAGCTGGGAGGCAGAGAAGAGGGAAAGCTTAAGATGAAGGGAGGGAATCTCTCAGGGAGATCGCATGCAATCTCCTGCACATTCAGCCAAAGCCACACCACCAGAATTCCAGCTTCATGGCCTCTGAATCCATTCCTCTGACAGTACTCTGTATTCTCCTGGGAGATTCTGCAGAAGTCGTCTTATAATGAATGATGCTCCAAGAAGTTCAGAATGTCTGTGCATACATGATTATGCCCATACTGCCAAGATCCAAACCAGAACCCATGTTGGGGCGGTGCGTACCCTCAGGGCACACCTCTGGTCTCAGGTCTGAGGGACTCTCAGTCTTCTTTTACAACTCCCTCACACATACTGAGCTTGTCCACATGAACTCTTTGCCTGACCCTGTATTCTGTGACTCACAGAGCTGCAGGCTTGTGATGGCAGCATGTGTTTCTACACTGTGTTACTGTAGCTCCAGTAACTAGGGAGCACATAGTAGGAAGTCCATGCATATTTTTAAGATGGCTGAATGGATGATAGGGTGGTTCAGTAGGGCCAGGAATCCTGCACTTCCCTGTAGAAGATAAGGCTCACTGCAATCTCAGGATAAAACGTATCCATAAGCTTCTGTGTAACATGACAGAGAGAGAGAGAGAGAGAGAGAGAGCGAGAGAAAGAGAGCTGAGTAGAGCCCCTAGGGACTACTGGTCCAGGACAAAGGACAGTTGTTGGCCAACTCTTGAGGAAGGGGCCTTAATGTCACTAACAGCCTTCATCCCCTGGGTCTTCTACCGACAGGGCAAGTACACCGTGCTCAGACTGGGCCACTCCATGCACACCCGTGTACACAATGTGCTGGAACCATCAGCAGGCTTCCCACAGGCCCCTGGGCCATGACTGGCACAGCCAGAACAAAGCAGGCACATGGAAAGTGTCATATCAGCAGGAGTCTCCTGTTGATAGAATCATCCCTTAATTCACTATGAGCTGTGCCATTTAATTACCTTGATCCGTGCTTTGTTGTGCTAAAGTGAATGTCACAAATTGAGTATTACTTGCTGAAAATAACGACAGGGGCTTGAATGCTTCTGTAATAGGAATTGAAGTATGATCTCTCTTTTCCCCTCAACCATTTTCTTATTCCCCTCTTCTCAAGTTCCTTTTCATGCTTTTTTGTTTCTTTTAAGTGTAGAATGTAAAATATTAATTCTGAACAGAAGTAAAATTAAGCCCTCTGGAAACGATTCTGGGAAACAGAGCCATAGCCTGACTTAATTAAGAAGCGATTATGCTGAAGAGCCTATATTAAGGCTTCACGTTTTGGGTACAGACAGAATTGCTTTTACAGGAGTCAAGTCAGGTAGCAGAGGGGGACTGAGGAGAAGGTAGGACGATAATTGGATAGACGAGAAAAAGCAATGTTTGTCGTAGTAATGAAAAAAAAATAGTGGATGAAATTTAAATTGGTTTGAAGATTCCTCAGCTCCATCTTTCAGATAGGTCAAGATGAGGACATGGGTGATGTCACTGTGGCCTCCAAACTCTTTGGATGACCCTAGGTGGGCCCAACTCTATTTCTGTTCCTTCCCCTGTAGCTCAGATGTCTGGACGGGCATCAGGGAATGGGCCATGTCTGTAGTAAAACTCCAGGGAACATGGTTAGCCCCCTGCTGCTCTAAGGATGGCAACAGCTAATTAGCCCCACAAATTTATGGGCTCCAGGGATGGGAGCAGATGGGTATTTAACTTAACAGCAGATCCAATTTGTCCTCTGTTAATTCCAGAGTGACACCTGAGTTTATTGGAGTTTTATATTGTTTCATCTGTTT
Organism: Plecturocebus donacophilus; assembly: GCA_004027715.1. Taxonomy (NCBI): domain Eukaryota; kingdom Metazoa; phylum Chordata; class Mammalia; order Primates; family Pitheciidae; genus Plecturocebus; species Plecturocebus donacophilus. The sequence continues at coordinate 8,158 of PVKP010011398.1, forward strand.
GAAAGTTAGTTCTCCCACTTCCCCAAATTGTTATTCTTTTGACAAGCAACTATCTGGATCTCTCTCCAATGTCTAGAATGAAATGCTGACTCAGCTGCACACTGCCTTGGCTCTCCACTGTGCGGAGGACACGTGGGAGTGTGGTTCCTGGTGGTCTTCACAAGCCAGAGCTTGCTTCCCACACCTTCACATCTGTGAGGCTCCGTGTGGCCTGCTTAGCACTGTTTATCCAGCCTGACCAACTGCTCCAAGTGGCCACCGTGTGTCAGGAAATGACCCTTCTAAGCATGACCAGAATTTTAGTGGGGATCTCCTTTTGTTCTCCACTTCACTGAAGAGTCATTTTAAAGATTGAATGTCTTAAAGTCTAGAATATTAGAGCTTTCAAGAAACTCAGTTATCCACCGAATTAATTTGCAAGCAGTGCACCTTTCATGGCCACTACCAATTCTCTAGTCTTTTCTTTTCAAAGAAATTCTAGTCCTTTCTTCTCAAAGAAAAGAGATTGGCAACCCATAGGTTCCCCCATTGGAAATGGCAGGTCTGCTGACAGTTCAAAACCCCAGACAGGTGTCAATGAATGATCTTCAGACTTTCTCTCCATTTCACCTCACCAGGGCAAGGATCCATGGAGGTCTCAGAGAGGCTTCACAGAGGCAGGTCTCAGTTCTACCACCTAAGATCTGCGGCAATCAGAGAAGTTTTCCTTCAGTCTGTTTATTTTAAAGTGTTCCAATGTGAAACAGCTTTTGAAAACCACCAATGTAGTCTAACTCCCCTCTTTTTATAAATGGAAAAAAAAAAAAACTGAAAACTAAGACTGAGCAATATTAGTGACTTTCTAGGATCACAGCAGGAGAATATCAAATAAAACTCAGACTTCTCATTCAAAGACATGCTGTCATTTCACAGAACTCCTCCGTCTAGTAAATTAGGAAAACATCATAATCGTTATCATTATCATATTGACCTGCGTAGGAATGCAAGTCTGATCAGAAGAATTAGGAAGCAGTGTCAGTGTAGACAGCTATCAGTTGTCCTCAAGTGGCAAATGAGCACAGAGAGACTGCTCTTAAGAATATGCAGTTGCTTGTATAGATCAATTTCAGGTCTCTTGAGCAAGGTCATCCCATGATTCCCTTTGTATTAGTACTGATAGCAAATATGGAGTGCTGATTTTCATGTCTGGAAAAACGCAAGTAACTTACTTAGTTCTATAGCCTGATGAGTAAAGAAAAGGCAGAAATCAGTTGCCTTTAGTTATTGATGAGGAGACACCATCTGTCAGATATCGTCATTCTTAACCCAAATTACCTAGGAAGATTTTAAACAATTCTAGTGTTTATGTCTCTCCTTGAGAGTCTGCTGCTTTAGTAGTTTTAGAGTGGTGGGACAAGGATATCTATAGGTTTTTTAAACCCTTCATGGGTAATTTCCATATTAAGAAGGGCAAGGTGACTGGCTTAGTAGGCACAGCACTTAATTGAAATCACCTGTGGAGTGAGACATCATGCAAGTGTGGCCTCTGGACTCACAGTCTCACATTTCGCTACTAAAGTAACACAAGGGTCTTTCTCTAAGCAGTAGGGTAGAGCCAGCCTCATTAGCAAGACAAAAGATGGCAAATTAGGTCAATCTCATGGTTCAGGCGACACCAAAATACCGCTCATGAGAGCCTGCAGGAAGCCTCTGTTGGGAGGAATGAGTCCTCCCTGGGCTCTACCTTCCACAGATAAGAGTGAACAAAGGCTGCATCTGCCTTTGTGAATCATCTGTTTTAGGATATATGCATCTAAACCCTTATTGAACCCATTTTCGCTTTGAGTCTTTGTTTTATTGCCACAAAAACAAGTTGCACATGTTTATCCTTCCAGCATCAGGAAGTACTGTTTCCTTCCGTTTGGTCTCATCCTTTGCTCAGGCTTAAGGAAACCTTTTGAAGATTATATTCTTCCCACCTGCAAGGAGGTTATGGAACCAGCATGAAATCACAGAAGAAAGAAAACAAAAGGATATTCTCAGAATTGGAGCCTCTCTACCACCATCCTCTTCCAGGACGGGCACTCCTATGTCTCCCTAGCTCAATAGAACCAGAAGGGAAATTGGATCACTCACTTTTTGAAAGGTTACCAGCCTCTCCCAAGACAGGGTCAGAGAGGTCTTCACAGGGCGAGCCAGAGGTAACAGTTGTGCTTCAGAAAGAGATGCTTCTACCCCTTAGTTAAACAGAAAATAGTTAGGTCTTGCAGTTCCCAACTATGCAGAACTATATCTGACCTACGATGTAGGATGTCTATGGTATGATATCAAAGAAAGCGCATGTCATTTCTTTAGTCTTCTAAGATTTCTTTATTGAAAGTGGCATTTCCATTTCAACTATAAAATTCTTATCTGATAAACTGCCATTTTCTCTGGAAAATAAATGCTATCAGCAAAGAGAAGAAGACTCAGTCAGCAACTTCTTAGTAAATCCCCAAACCGAAAGAAAAAAACAAAAACCAAAGTCGTAGTATCACTTTCCATTCCAAATGGTATGTCCACAATTATCTCTATGCTAAAAGACATCTTAGAATTCTAGAATACACACTACTGTGACCTCCACAGTGTGCCTGTCTTGTTTGTTAGAAAGGCAATGTGAGATAGCTGTGCCAGTGTGAACTCACGTGGCCTGGTTTGAAATCTCAGCTTTGACATTCAACAGCTGTGTGACCTCAGGCAAGTTTCTTGAGCTCTCTGTGTCTCGGTATTCTCATATATCAAATGAGTATAATAGTAGTAGCTGGCTGTTGAAGGTGCTGTGAAGACCGAATTAGTTTATTTATACAAAGTTTTTTAGAAGAATACCTGTAAGCACTTAATGAATCTGAGCTATTATTGTTGTTATTATTCTAAATTTAAATGTATTTTTTTCATATGGTATACAGGGAAAATTATACTGTTTCTATTTTAAAAATAAAAAAAAATGCCTGAGACCAAACAGATTGTTCAAGATCCCCTAGCTATTTAGTGGCAAAGTCTGGGACTAAAATCTATGTTTTCAGAATACTATCGTTTTCCTTAGAAGTAGGTAGAAAAGGGATGCCATAACAGGTATGACTTGAAGTCTGCCCATCTCATTTTAGCAGAGCAATTCCAGAAAAAAAAGTCTTCTTTATCTGATTTACTTATTAGGCATATTTCTTTTCTTTTCTTTTTTTTCTTTTTCTTTTTTTTAGATGGAGTCTCGCTCTGTCGCCTAGGCTGGAGTGCAATGGAGTGCTCTCGGCTCACCACAACCTCGGCTTCCTGGGTTCAAGTGATTCTGCTGCCTCAGCCTCCCGAGTAGCTGGGATTACAGGCACCCGCCATCATTCCCAGCTAATTTTTGTATTTTTGTGGAGACGGGGTTTCAGCATGTTGGCCAGGCTGGTCTTGAACTCCTGATCTCAGATGATCTGCCCATATTGGCCTCCCAAAGTGCTGGTGTTACAGAAATGAGCCACCGTGCCTGACCTCTTTCTTAGCATGCTTTCAAATTAAGTTTTTCAAAGTTTTTTAAACTTAAATTGAAGAAAAAAAAAGACTGTCTGTGAACTGCCCTTTCTCTCTTATGTGAAAATAATCTTCCTAACCTTATCAACAAAGCACATTTTTCCTGTGATTGGTAACTACCATGAACTGATATATTTACCCTCTTCCTCCCAGAAAAGGTTATGGGATTTATCAAACTAAAGGAGCTCTTGAAATAACTGTGGTCACACCGTTACGGCTTGTGTTACGCTTGGCGTAGCCACATGACCTAGTTAAATACGGCTACTGAGGACATGGGGCTATTGAGGATATTTTGGTTTGTTAGTCATCAGTCCACAGTGAAACTGATTTATAGGAAGAGACTATAATCAGAGTCTGTGAGGCAAATAGAAAATTCTACCATTGTTGAGAGCACATTTATCCCAAGAACTTTAATTAATGTCTAATCCTTGCATCACCTCTGCGAGATACCTTCACTTGTACACTACCAGGTGGCTAAATCAGCTGGGCTTTCAGTAGATAAAATTTCATGCAAAATATCTACTTAAGGATGGTGTGGTTTTGTTCTTTTGGCTTGAACACAGGAACTGGAAAGAAGGTAGTTGGTGAGGGAGGAGAGCAGAAATGAGAAGATAATTACTACCCTGAGTAATGGTATGAAGAGGTCAGACAGATAGTTGCCACTTATCAGCCTTGGGGGTAGGCCAGCCTTCACTCACAAACAGGAGAGACAGGATTATTATAAGTGGAGAGCACCTGGCCTGTTAAACATACAGCGCACTTAGGCAGTATGACCTAGACAGTGAGCCATCTGGAAAAGACCTATGAATACAGGTGGGTGGGCCTTGAACCCAGTTTGAGAACCAGGGAAGTAGATGTGATGTAGTTGTATGCAGAGCACCCCCAAATCACTCTCAATGTGCACAAATCCTCCTCAAAGAGTATTTCCCTGGCACCTGGAGTGTCTCTTTTCTTGTGATTTAGTGCTTTTTGCTTCCTCTATGGAGACTGACTCCGGTCTTCCAAGGAGAAGACAAGCTCAGGGGCCACATTCACCATAGCCAGCCGAAGATGGATGTCTTGGCTATGCATTGCAGGCCTCACTGGACTTATTTTTGTAAAGGAAGTGAGCACAGCATTGTTGGAGCTGACCGGGAAATGGAGTAGACAGCTTGTGCACCCACACTGGCATCTGCTGACTTGGACTAAGAAGCAGATGTTTCATTTAGGAGGTAAGAGGGAAACAGGGGACTTTCTTTGGCCAGCTTTAAGGGTGATCTGGGTTCTTTCACATCTCAAAGATGACAATCTCTCTAGCCAGTTCTGAGCAGACGCTATCATGAAAAAAGAAGCATTAAAGTCCACTGTTGCTCAAAACTAGGCTGACCACAAGCGGAGAGGGGTTAAACAGAGGCTAACATGGTTAGTGCCTACAGCGTTCTCCGTCTCAAGCCTCTTCCTTCCACTGCAAGGTGTTATAATCTTCATTTTACGTGAGAATGTGGACCCACAGACATAACAGTAACTTGCTCAAGGTTTCATAGCCCGTTAGGGGAAGAGCCGGGGGAGTCCAGGTCTGTTTCATTCCGAAGCCTATTCTTCTTCCACTGTGCTCTGGAGCAGTGCACAAACAGTGCAGCACACATTTAAAAGGAACTTCATAGATGCCAGGCAGTCTGCAATGTTTTACATAACAACGGAGTGCACTGGAATTCAGTTGGCCCTCTGTGTCCACGGGTTCTCGATCCAGGATTCAACCAAGCATGGATGAAAAGCAAGGTATTTTTAGGATGCCAAGTCTGTGGATAGGGAGAGTTAATTTTGTTTCCGCGGGTTCCATAGGGAGGACTTCTGGGCCTGAGTAGCCTTGAATTTTGGTATTTGTGGGGGTCCTGGAACCAAGCTGCTGTGGATACCAAGGGCCAGCTATATATAAAGCTGTTACTTCAGTTGTACAGATGGAATAAAATGTAGCCTTAGAGAGGTTAGCCTTGAGCCAGAGTCGGAACTCGAGTTTTTCTGCATCCAGGACTGGAGCATTCAGTCCTCCATGGTGGGGCTCTGTGGCTCCTGATTCTCCTACTCAATCGTTGCACATAGTTGTGCAGAATTGGAGCAGGATTAGGGGCTTAAATGCAGCCACTTGCCACTTAACCACAGAATACATTCTAGGAAAAGCATCCTTAGCAATCTCTCCATTGTATGACCATCACAGAGCACTTACACAAGCCTGGATGGTAGAGCCGTGTAGCGTACTGGTCCTAAACCACAAACCTGTGCAGCATGTGACTGTACTGTACTGAATACTATACTGAATACTGAATACTATACTATACTGAATACTGAATACTATACTGAATACTATACTGAATACTGTGACTGTACTGAATACTGTAGACATTTGTCATGTGATGGCACATATCCATGTATCTAAATATAACAAAACAGAGAAAAGGGACAGTAAGAATATAGTGTAAAAGAAAAAAATAGTGCCCCTGTATAGGACACTTACTATGAATGGAGCCTGCAGGACTAGAGGTTCCTTTAGGTGAGTCAGTGAGAAGCAGTGAGGGAATATGAAGGCCTAGAACATTACTGTTCACTACTGTAGACTTTAGAAACACTGTACACTTAGTATACACTAACTTGATTTAAAAGTCTTTATTCAATAATAAATTAAGCTGAAACTTGTTATTACAGGGTTTTTTTTTTTTAAGACGGAGTCTCATTCTGTCACCCAGGCTGGAGTGCAATGGTGCGATCTTGGCTCATTGCAACCTTCGCCTCCCAGGTCCAAGCAATTCTCCTGCCTCAGCCTCCTGAGTAGCTGGGACTACAGGTGCATGTTGTAATCCTGCACCATGCCCAGTTAATTTTTAAATTTTTAGTAGAGACGGGGTTTATATTTTTAGTAGAGACGGGGTTTCAACATCTTGGCCAGGCTGGTCTTGAACTCCTGACCTCATGATCCACCCGCCTCGGCCTCCCAAAGTGCTGGGATTACAGGCATGAGCCGAATGTTCAGCCTATAGGGTTTTTACTTCACAAGATTTTTTATTTTTATTTATTTATTTATTTGAGACAGAGTCTTGCTCTGTCGCCAGGCTGCAGTGCAGTGGCACGATCCCGGCTCACTGCAACTTCTGTTTTCCGGTTTCAAGCGATTCTCCTGCCTCAGCCTCCCGAGTAGCTGGGACAACAGGCACTCACCACCACGCCCAGCTAATTTTTGTACTTTTAGTAGAGACAGGGTTTCACCATATTGGCCGGATGGTCTCGATCTCTTGACCTCATGATCTGCCTGCCTCGGCCTCCCAAAGTGCTGGAATTACAGGCATGAGCCACCGCGCCCGGCCAAGATTTTTTATTTTTAAACTTTTAAACTCCTTTATAGTAATATTAGCACTTAGTACACACATTGTACAGTTGTACAAAAACATTTTCTTTCTTTATATCCTTATTCTATAAGCTTTTTTTCTATTTTCAGATTTTCTTTATGTTTTACTTTTAAAACCATTTTGTTAAAAACGAAGACGCAAGCATGCTCATTAGCTGAGGACTATATAGGGTCAGGATCATCAATATCACTGTCTGCCTCCTCCACATCTCATCCCACTGGAAGGTCTTCAGGGGCAGGAGATGTCATCTCCTGTGACAGCAGTGCCTTCTTCTGGAATCCCTCCTGAAGGACCTGCCTGAGGCTCTTGTTGAGGAGGTGTTACTCTTTTAAAAAGTCTCATTTTCACCTGGAGGTAGCAGTCAGTCTCTAGGGAGAAATGTTTATACCAGCGTCAGGACAAACACGTAAGTAATGCCGTTATGATGGCTACAGCAGGCAATAGGAAGGTCTCAGCTCTTTTATAATCCTATGAAATCACCCTGGAATAGGTGGTCTATTGTTGACCAAAAGGTCCTTATTTGTTGCATGACAAATCTAAGTAAGAATATGCCTATGTGAATGACACTGAAATGAATATGCAGCTTCTGTATATATACACATATCCAAATCTAACTCCTATAATGTGTTGAATACCAATTATGTACAAAGTACTATTCATGTGAATATATTATTTGTAATATTTATAAGTATACAAAACAGAGAAAATTAGATTCTGTTATTAAACTCATTTTACAAAGATAGAAACTGAAGCTCAGAAACTAAAAAACAAACAACAACAAAAATACTGCTAAAGTCCCCAAGTTCACAAAGACCGGAGCAAGGATTCAGTCTAAAGGCTGTTTGATTTTAAAAAACTCACTCTTTCTTTTTTTCTACTGGTTTGTCCTTGTATAAAAATGATCCTAAAGTGACTTCAAAGAGAAATGATAAGACCTCTCCAGCATAAAGGCTTGGGAAGCATGTTATAAAATAAGTCTGCAAGTGTTCAATATCGACATATTTTGGTCAGTGCATTCACATCACAGAAAAGCTAGTTTAGGCTTAGAAGAGAGCTTTATTTTCATTACTATATTACGCAGAGAAAGAGTCTCTTTGAGAAAGCACTTTTTTTTTTTTTTCAGGGGGCTTGAAAATTTCCTCTGAGTAGCTCTTTCAAGAAGAGTTATTAGAATTTATTTTCAATTATACACCAGAATAAGCCGTCTGCAGTATAGTTAACTTTCAATTTCAGCCAATTTTCGACGCATTCAATCATAGATGCCTCCATGATTAAGAATCTATGTTGCAAAACAATTCCCACTTTGCAACAATGCAATCAAACAGATCTACAACTCATAACATATTATCCAATGCTTTTTCAGCTCACTGGTGAAGTGAAATAGAATTTACCAACCACCCCTGTTTACCCAGTTTGCTCCAAGCTCATTTGCAAACAAATCTGCAACTCAAAACAGCTCACAAGGGGGTTTTGGTTCAACATTGCCTTGAAGAGATAGAGTTGGACTGCATTGGATATTCATGATCTTGGGCTGTCTCATTTTCTCTCTCTACCCTAATATGCATTGGCTGAGCGTAATATTCCATGAGAAACGGAACCCCTCCCTATACAATTTGATTCAGAAATCGCTCTCTGTGGTAGAAGTTCTGATTCATTAAGAAGACAAAAACAGGTTTTATGTCCAGCTGTTTGCTCTTCTAAATAGTATGGCCGTATGTGTGTGTGTGTGTGTGTGTGTGTATGTGTGTATGTGAGAGAGAGAGAGAGAGAGAAAGAGAAAGAAAAAGAGAATCCTGGTTCAAACAGTGAGAAGGATAGGCAGCAAACTCAAACTCCTTTGAAGACTGGAAGACAGAACAATCTTCAAAACTTTATGGAAAACTCTGTTTTGGATATGGGAGATTGAATGAAGCCATAATTAATTTTGTAGAGTCTCACTTTCAATTCAATACACAAGACATTAGGTTCCATTTAGAGTCAATGGGACAGGAGGGGTTGGTAAAATAAGTGAAAAAGAAAGGGAAAATCATCTAAATAGGTTTGCTTTTCTGCTGACCGATGTGGTCTTCAGTGTTCCCAAATGAAATGGGGAAATACTCCCCAGTCCAAGCTAGATTTTTGGGAGTCAGCACTTAACAAAATAGAAAATGATAAATCAGAACCCAATCATTAAGACATGTTTCAAACAGGCTCAGCTGATCTCTCCCCCATTTTGGGTCTCAGGCTTTGGCAAATTGGATTAGAATGGCAAACGCCTGCATTTCTGAGTAGCTTTTGGATGCAGCAGGAAGAGATCATCTGCACACATAGATGGTCTGAGCAAAGCTACCCAGGCATGACCAAGATAAAGAGTAGTCTATGGCAGCTCTATAAACATATTACAGAAGAGTGAGGAAAAGAACAAATTAGAAATAAAGAGAAACTCTGCTTTCAAATACCAAAGGAAGAGCCCTGTTTGGAAGAAAATCTGATGTGAAAATGGTCTAAGACCATTTTCCATGAGAGCTTTGTTTTGTACAATTACGTAACAACAACAAAAAAAGAACACAAATATAAAATCAGGCTTAAAAGTTATAACCCTTCAGACTGAGATGAATAAGTGAGACTATGGATCCAATACCAAAGTGAGGGCCACTTTAGGGCTAATAAATTGAAAGCCAGTAATAAAAGAGAGGGTACAAGGGACAATTCAAACAGCAGCATAAATGGAAGATCTGAGATACTGTTAGTCAGTGCCTAGAAAAACAACATGACTCAAGCAATTAGGGAGAAGATAATTAATATGGAGCAAATCCAACTGAAAAAAAAGTGCTATACTTGACACGAAGAGCTTCAGCACCAAATAAATACAGTGAAAAAGTATTCAAGTACAAAATACAGAAGAATAGCCTTGAAATTAAGAAACAACTGCATCTGCAGATCCAAAAAGTACTTCATATTCCTTGAAAAATTGTTTCAGAATGAGTGCTGAAACATATGCTTCCTAAGTAATCTAGCATTGATGATACAGTAAGAATTATCTAGTATTTAGGGAAAAAATAAACAGAAGTCCCCAGAAATAAATAAAATAATACAAATAAAAGATAATCTCAGACTTCTCCAAGGTAACACTCAATGCTAGATGCTATTACAGCAGTGTTTACTAGAATTTGAAGGAAATAAAATGTCATCTCAAAACATTATGGCAGCCAAGTTGCCTGAAAGACACAGGGCAGACATTCTGAAACATACAGGAATGCATGGGCCAATCACAGTGGAGGAAAAGAAGGCATCAGAATCCTTGGGTTGTAAAATTTTAATGCATTAACATTTAAAATTAGGACCAAACGATTATGGAACTTGCAGAAATTAAAGTGAATGACAATGGAAAAATAATGACATAATTAATGGGAACGTGGGAGGAAGTATTACAGCGCTTATTTCCACATCTTTTTTTTTTGTGAATCAATTGCTACTGTCTGTATTAAAAACATACTTTTAAAAATATTTCAATCTCTTAGTGGCTTTCATCTTTTTTATTAACATGAGATAGGACTTTTAGAGAGCAGTATACATATGATTTAAAAATCTACCTTGGCTTTGATAATTTCTAGCAATATTAGGGCCAGGAAACAGAATCTGCCATTGACAAGTTAGGTTGATTGAAAATTGTTTTCGTTCAGGTGCTTTCTGTAATTTGCATGGTTTTCTCTGCCTGAGATACACACACACACACGCACACAAATACTGCACTTACTGAACACTTTGTAAGCTAAGCACTTTTCATATATTGTCCCATAAACTCTTCACAATACCTCACAATAGGTGTTATTATCAATTAATAGGTGTAAATCTGTAAGCCAGGGAGAGTAACCAAATTGTTAGTAGGTGCCAGAGCCCTGTTGAATTCCATATATTTCTGAATCCATGCCTGAGTGCCTAACTGCTATGCAGTACTTCCTCAATTGTTTGATTTCATTCTGATCAACAGAGCAGAGTTCACTGGATGGTAATGAAAAGCAGGCTGGCCATTGTGGGACATATGAGACAATAATAATTGAGAAAAGCTTTGCTTTTTGAAAGCACAGTTTCAGTGTTTTTTTTTTTAATCCAAGAATAATATCACAAAGATATCATTAAAAATTAAGTTTTCATAGGGAAAAAATTCTAAATCCCTAAAAACCCTAGTTAAAATTTCATGTAGTGTGCCAAAGATAAGGAGAGAAAACTATTCAATAAAAGACTTGAGCTGCAATACAGATAACTAATTAACCTCCAAGAGATCCCAGTGCAGGCGGTGATAATCATGATCTGACCCGGGAGGGCTATAGCAAAGAGGAAATCCAAGTTTCTAAAAGAGCCTATCAGATCTTGATTCGATCATCTATAAAGAGTCTTCAACTTTTGACTTGTCCTCTGACTGTAGATCACATTTCCATTACTGGGCTGTACAGACTATGCAAACTGGATGAATGCTGAGGAATCAGGAAGTAATTTGTGGGAACTGTCACCAGTATTGGTAAACTCTTATCATGCAAAGATTCTTCTTTAATTCAAGTAGAAGGCAAAAAAGGGAAACAATGAGAGCACAGAAAAGTCAAGCAAACTTGAATATTTCCAAGGTTTTCTCTAGAGTCCACCTAAAAGGGCTTCTCCAAATCTTTGAAGCTAGGATTAGTCACAAAAGATTAAGTTGGGGCTTGGCAGAGAGAGAAAAAAAAAATATTTGAGAAGCATTTACTCCTGCGAATATCAGACTTTTAGACATCAAATGTAATAGATTTGTCCTGATCCAAAGGAGAGATTGCTGACTTTCTATCCCAATATCCATTCTTGCCTTCATAGAACCATCCATTTTTATTAGAGACTGTGGCCCACCCACTTTGCCGGTAGATGGAGCCATGTGATGATGCCCCAGCTAGCAGGAGGGTTGTGTGGGAGCGTCCAGTAATTTTCCTGAAACAGTTGTTTTATGCTCTTTGACCTTTCCTTCTCCCTTCGTACTGCTTGGAAGGAGAATTCTGGGACGGCTGTGGCTCTGGGTGGGACCATGAGGTCAAGCATCATATGATGGTGCAGAGGAGCACAGGTCCTGGAAGATTACAGTGGCAGCTCACCAGCCCTGACTCCCTCTTTAGAATTTTGCATGTGAAAAATGGATGTCTATATCACTGAAGTCATTACTTTCCAGGTTTCCATTACTTGCAGAGAAACCTAGTCCTAACAGATACACTCCTTTAGCAAAATACCAGTTTGAGTCCTTTATTCTTACACACCGAGTGTGAGTGTAATGGAAAGCAAATGAGGTTCTGTCCTCTGCTCAGCTGCAGCAGCCGAATGTAAATACTCTCCTTTCGAAATTGTGTGCATGTAACTGTGCATCCTCCAGGGTGGTTCTTGTAAGCAAGCTGCCTTCTTCCTGGGGCTTCCATCAGTAGAAGCAATTTTAAGCAGATAAGTGTGAGTAAGAGGCAACAGCGTATTCCATTCTCCCCAGCCAGCCAATTATTCAATATATGGATTTCCATGCCTGTACATTTCCTTACCATATAGCTGCCTGTTCTGTCCTTCATGTAAGGATATAAAAGTCTTCTAAGTATAAGACCCTGGGCAGCCATGCAAGCTGGGCGTAGTGGTGGGTGGGGTGCAAGACAGCTTCTTTGGGCTCAGGTCAAAGCCTGACTCCGTTCTATCACAACTAGACATAAGTAGACTAAGAGGGCCTGGTTTGAAATGATGTAGGCATTCTGTACTTGTTCTACAGAATTTAAAAATATCTTCAATGTATTTGCAGACACATGGCCTTACTCTTAATTGAATCTATTATTAAGTCCCTGAGAAGACAGACTTCTGTCATCTTCATTTAAAGGGATGATAGAAAAATCTTCAAACCCTCAGCCACAAGCTGCACAAGGGCATTGTCCCAAATCCCCCTAGTCCTAATCCATGCACTAACACAGAGCACACAACAGACTGGACAGACGCTGCTTACTGTCGATTCTTTTAACTTGATCGCCACCCTCACCACACCGTGCACAGTTGCTCCCACATGAGCAAAGCACCTGCCTCTGTACAGGACCCATGCCCGTCTCCTGCCACACTCTCCGCCTTTGTTCCACAGCCCTGGCCCTTGGGCTCATGGTCCATCAGCCCCACTGGACATCTGCCTCTGGCCCAGAGCTGCAGCAGTTCCTCAGGGTCCCCTTTTAAAAACGTGAACAGCACTTCAGCACTTCAGCCCACCCTTTAATGTCTTGTAGGGAGGAAGATCCCTTCCAGCCTTCAACTCAGGTGTCCCTTGGTCTGGAGGCGCCACCAATACCGACAGGTAAGAAGGCTCAGGCACAGGCAGCCATGTTCTTAGAGAGCAGGATAATTAATACTGGGGATGAGGATGAGAGAGACACGAATACCATTGGGTGTCTGACTCTTGGCTGCCAGACAGGCCCAAAAGAAAGCAGAAGGGCAGTATGTTCCAGTATGCTGGCGCACACACACGCATCCACACATGCACACAGACACACACTCATGATTCTACCTAAAATATTGTAAAATGTCTGTGCACTTGGGAAAAGGATTTGGGAATGTTTAAAATATTCTTGGTAATAACTGTGTTTATCAAATATTTATTACATGCCAAACACTGGGCCAGACCTATTATCACATGAAGATAATCTTCATAAACTGTTAATAACTTTTCCACATTTTGCAAATGAGAAAAACAGATTTAGAGATGTTAATTAATTACTGGGAGAAAGGGGTCACCTGTGGAAAATCTATGAATAACTCTGATGCTTTGCAGAGTGTGTGGAGTGTGGGAAATTGTCTCCTCATATCCGCCCTCTGTGTTCTTCCAGAAGGCGGACTCTCAATTCCCTTACTGGCTTAATAGGTCCTCTCAACTTTGCAAGCAATCTTGAAGAATTCAAGTTTCACAGCCTGGAATCGTCCACATTGTCTTTGCAAATATGACAATTGCCATAGATATTTAAGCTGCATAAACTGTCAGAGGCATAAACTGTCAGAGATGGGAATGGGAAATCCTTCTTCTCCTCTATGGGAGTTCTATTTCCTTTGTCCAAGCACTAAAACATGGAAACCTGTATTTGTTTCCTAGCGTGGAATCTCTATTAAGAAGAGGACTCCTAATGGTACCTGGAAAGATGAGGCTTCATTTTTTTTAATGACAGTCTTACTCTGTCCCCTAAGCTGGAATGCGGTGGTACAATCATAACTCACTGTAGCCTTGACCTCCTGGGCTCAAGTAATCCTCCCACCTCAGCATCCAAGGTAGCTGGGACCACAGGCATGCGCCACCATGCCTGGCGTATTTTTATTTTTTGTAGATGGAGTGTCAGTATGTTGCCTAGTTGATCTCAAACTCCTGGGTTCAAGTGATCCACCCTCCTCAGCCTCCCCAAATGCTGGGATTATAGGCATAAGTCACCTTGCCTGCTCAAATGAGGTTTAATTTTGTCTTTGATCCTTCTTCTCCAATAGTCTTAGAGATGGTATAATCTAGTCATGGAGGTCTTTGCCTGGCCATCCATAGTCAAGATATAAGAATTCTAGTTTAGTCTGGTTTCTTTATTACATTTTCCTTTATCTTGTCTCAATTACATTTGCTATGGAGTAATGTCAACTTTACTTTCCTTGAATACTTTACTTTCCTCAAAGGGACATTCTACCTCAGACATTCCTCTGCTCTCAAACACGGCAGTGTGTATTCTTTTTCTACTCCTATTTACGTCCTTCCCCATATCCCTATTCCCACAGAAAAATAAATGCAGCCTGCTTTATTTCATGCACAAATAGCAATTTCCAACCAAGAAGAAACACCTGGGAGAGCCAGGGCGCTCGAGGTACAAGATAATTAGAGATTATTATAATCGAAATTTCATTGCCACATCAAACTGTGTCTTTTAGCATTAATTAATCTTCCATCCCAGCCCCTGAGCCCGCTGGAGCAACCAGCTTGTCAAACACACCAGAGCCTCACATCTCATTACCCTTCAGTGGGTGAAAGGGAAGTAAGATAACACAGAGGTTCCTCAGAGCTTTGCCCAGGCAGCTGTAATTCACAAGGTGGCTTCCCTATTAGGAGCAGGTGGAGGGAGCAATTCCGAGAACAAGGGCTGGGCTCTTTTTCTTTACTCATTCATTTGTACATTCATTCATTCAGTCAGTCATTTGGTTAGTTTTTGCTTTCTTGGCACATTAAGACGCAGAAGATGGCAATTGTTTTGTTGGGGAGAATTGAGCCATGGAAGAAAGTTAGCTGCAGGTCACAGATGGAGAATTAATAGAGATGGTCTAGGAGCCTTCGTTCCCTTGCAGATTCTTGGGTTCTAGTTCAATCATTTGATTGAGTATAAAGGTCTTCTAATTAATGCCTGTTTTCCCCTTTTGCCCATCACCTCCTGGTTTGCAATGTTTGCTGTTGCTTTACACATGAGGATTTGCAAGACTGTTTTTAAAGCTGATCATCTCCTATTGAGGAATCCTTTGGCTGCAACTGAGGTAAGCTGTCACCCTTTGGAAGACGAGCCAACTTTCCTATGGGTGTAAATCAGTGACTACTGCATATTTCTCACATGTCCTCATCCTAAGGACAAAATAGAATGCTTTACACAAAACAACCAAGCATTGGCATTTATAATAATGAATAGTGCATATATGTTTGTAATATTAGTAATTATTAACACTACAGTAATTACGAATCACTACAAAGAGATATTTGAAGAAGTGCCTCAGTTCAGTTAGATATTTTCCTCAGTACTATTTAATAGATATATTCTCCATGTGTGTTTGAACATTTAAAAGTTTTTCTCTTTGACTCTTTATGTAATAATTTCAACATCTACAAAGTTACTTGGATTCTTGAAATTAAAGTGTGTTTTATCTCATCCCTTTTAAAAATAAGGGCATATATTCACAAAAAAGACTTGTACAAAAATGTGCACAGTTGCAACGTGTCACAGATAAAAGCTGCAAACTATGCAGATGCCCTTTAAAAGTACAGTAGGGAAAATAATGTGCAGCATATTCACCCAATGGAATACTACACAGCCATGAGAGTGACAGCCACAAATACAGGCCACAACATGCTTGAATCTCCATGGAACAGAGGAAGCCAGACACAGCGGAGAGGAATCCTCTGTGATCTCACTCATGTGAGTTGAAAAGCAGGCACACTTACATAGGAAGCCTGGCATCGAGTGGGAGGTTGACTTGTGGAAGAGGGCAATTGCAATTGTGACCACAATAGGGCCTGGTGATTCCCACGTGCTGTATTCTGTGTCTATCTGCATGCTGGTTATTTGACCGTGTTTAGTTTGTGACAATTCATTGAGCTGACATTCTGTGCACGAGGCTATATGTGTGTTATTAGAGAACATTATTCAAAAATAAAAAAAGGAAATGAAGCCTTTCTTCTATCCTCCCTCCTTCACCTTTTCTGTCTGGCTCTGTGCCTGTCTGTCTCTCTGTCTCTGTCTCTGTCTCTGTTCTTTTCTTCTTTCTCTAAGAAGTCTCCAACAGACTAATTTCTATTAATCCCAAGTAGCAACTGGATTGCCTTTTGTGGATTTTATCAACTCTGAATCCCAAAGGCACCTGTTTCTTCCACTGCCACTTTTCAGGAATGGAACAAGAAAGTCTCCCTTTGCTCAGAGGTTTCCCTACAGCCTGTCATGGGGGGACCTTATCAGGGTGGCCCACTGTATCTCCATGGCCTCTGAGGTATTCAGGTGCTTTCAAAGGGACACATTAATCTCTGAAACATATGATCACTTTACACCCTTAAAATAGAGCTTGAGTATTTTTTAAAATGATGTGATTTCCTCTACAAGGCTGATTTCTGTATAAAAGACAAAATAAACTCAATAGGCAGTGCAGCATATCCTACTTTGTAACTGGTTCCAGTTCAATGACAGATAAACATAATAAGGCGAGGTTGTTATTTATGACCCAGTAAGCTTCTCAAGTTATGGTGATCTCTAAATACTTGGAATCATCGATAATTTATTTTTTGAGGGAGCAAAAATGCTTTAGGTGTATGAATGGAACCAACTAAACTGTATGCTCTGTGGAGACAGAAATCCTGGCTGCCTGATCATCATCCACCAGGATTCCTGGCATAAGGTAGGCATGTGAGACATATTCCATGAGAGAATGAATGAATGTCTCCAGTAAACTGAAGCGTGAACCAAAGATAGAGGGACTCGCCCTGCACACAGGCTGTGGATTCCTCCATGATTAGCATGGAAGGGCACATCTGACTTTACAAAGCACAAACCAATCATTTGTTAAATGTCCATCCTATGCCCAGTAAAATGCTAAGTGCTGTATTTAAGTAATACAACACTATGAGTGGTCATGAGTCCTATTGTCAGAGGCAGGCACTGATGAAACAGTAGATAACAGAAGGAACTCACCAATGGCTCAGAATTTGTAGCAGGCTTAGCTCTGGGTGGGAGCCACTGGGAAGACCTGTGATGTCCCTGGCTTATGAGGCTGCAGACACTGGCTTAGCTCTGTACTTGTAGGACCACATTTAATATTTAGGACTGCTCTGTGCAGTAAATAGGGCTGTACCTATTTTACAGGTGAGGACACTCACGAGACCACTGTGTTGCCATGATCTGAGATCTACTGTCTGAGATCACAGTGGTGGTCAGTGGCTTTCTAACTACAGAGACACGATGCCACGTTGCCACTGAATGATGGACTGAGAAAGCTGGTCCTTGAATAAGGGCAGGACACAGATGGACAGGACGCCTAGGCTGGGCCGCACTAAGGGACCTGCCAGGGAATCACCCTCATGAGCTAAGAAAATTGAATCTGAACCCTCTTGTCTGCCTGTGACTTCAATTATAAATGCGAAGACACAGCCTCTGCAGAGACAGAGTACAAGGTGCCCCAGGAGATGACTGGGGCAGAAACACCCTGACATGGCCCCATCAGTGTATCTCACAGAAAGAATTAAGAGCCTTTAGTGACCTTGGTCAGAGCAACTGCCTTTGTGGGTAAGAGTAAGCAAGGGTACTCAAGGTCAGAGCAGCCAGGACAGGCCCTCCATTTCCTCCTGCCCAGCTATGGCAGCCCTGAGGTTTTTCCTTGGCTAACAGTGGAAGAAAAGCAGGATACAAAATGGATAAAAAAGCAAAATACACGCCATTATCTCCTTTCCATTCCCAGCCTACACTTTGAGTGCTTAAATTGGGCCGTGCGCTTCCTCTGAAGGAAAATGGGCCTGGCCCAGAGTGGCACACACTGGAGCCCAAAACTGTCTGCTGGGGTCACTCCAGGCAGGCGCACTGCAAGCGTCCTCCATCTGCATCCCTATGGAGAGGCCTAATCCATCGCTGATTAGTTGTTTATTTAGTTACTGCTGTCTTGCTCCAAGCATGCTGCTATCCAAATGCATTTTCGTTTAAACATGCAAGCAGCCGAAGATGGGATTTTAAAATGGAAATACTTTGGACTCTCTAATATGATTTGGTATAAAATGGAATTCGGTGGACAGCGTGGCACCTGTCTTGGACTTGAGCCAAGGGCTTCAGTTATGGAACAATCAAAAGGAAGTCATTCTAATGATACCCCATATTTGTATATGATTTTTACTGGGTGCCAATCTTTCTCACATATATTTCCACTGGATTCTCAAAACAGTCTTGGGAGGCAGGATGGCCATCCACACTGACAATGAAGGGGCTGAGGACCAGAGAAGGAAAGTGACTTTCTCAAGGCCACCCAGCGATCACATGAGAGAATCAGAAGTCTGCCTTGATAGTCTGATTGCAAACTTCACGCCCACACTCCCACTTAAGGCAATCTCTCCACTGCACAGTGGGCTTACAAAGCAAAATTCCAGTGTAGAGGAGCCCCTGTATCTATGGGCACCCAGTGATTGCTGTGGGTCTTCTAAGCAGGTGATTTTCCGAGATTGAGATAAGTTGTTTTTTCAGAGCGATTTTCCCCTTTCTTCCTCTTTTTCTTCTTCTTTTTTATTCTGGAGAACTCCAATTTGAAGGCCAGTGTACCAGTGAAATCACCTGGACGGATGGCAGCCAATGTCTTAGTGACAAATGTAAAATCGTGATGTTGCCAGATGAATGCCACCCCAGGAGCCCTCCATGGAGGGCTGGTGCAGTTGCTCAGCATGTTCGCTTAGGGGCCGACAGGAGAGTTGCTGGGTACGGGTGCTCTTGTCGGGGAGGGGAACATGAGGATGCCTCCCTACTGTCTCATCCTGTCTGCAACAGAACATGACCCAAAACAGCGGCCTACCAGCAGAACTGAAGCAGATTTCTGCCGTTTTCCTTCATTTGATTTCAGTGCTTCCTTAACTGTGTGGTCACAGAATAGATATCATCAATTCATATTCTGTGTGTACAGCAAAAATTTTGGCTACCAAATAATGGTTAATTTAATAATCTGGTCAATTTAGAGGTAATAAATGAAATGTTAATATGAATGAATTAACTTTTCAAGCAAGAAATAAATTATTTGTTCATTCTTTCCCTAAATGCTGTTGAATCTCTGCGACACTGAGCATACAAATGAGCATCCGTTCCTGAGCCTCGAGCGGAGGATGGACATGGCCTGGGGCCCGAGGCCTCTCTTTCATGCTTGTTTACTTATAATTATGCAAACTAAGAAGTAAATGAGACACATACTCACCTGTTTTATTTTTATACATCTTTCCTC
The DNA here is from genome assembly GCA_004027715.1 of Plecturocebus donacophilus. Taxonomy (NCBI): domain Eukaryota; kingdom Metazoa; phylum Chordata; class Mammalia; order Primates; family Pitheciidae; genus Plecturocebus; species Plecturocebus donacophilus. The sequence goes on from PVKP010011398.1 coordinate 27,756, forward strand.
CATTATCACTAGCTCATGGGTACCCATGAGGTCACATTACTTTTAATAGATGAAACTTGCTAGCTTTTTAGCACTTCTACCTAATTACAGGAACTTTATCTTCCGTTCCATTTTCCCCATGGTTTGGCTTCCTGTGGATGGTCCCCCTGGTCCTCCTGCTCAGGCCCTTTGCTAGTGTCTTCTGCCTACACATTTCTCCAGCATGGGCCTGCCAGGACCACAGCCACGGGACCCTTCTGGGGAATGTGGCTTTCCTGGCTCACGTGCTTTTCCAAAAGAGAGATTTCCAAAGAGAGACTGAAAGGACGTTTTGCCCCTGATTCTATGTTGTCCTTTGCTATCTAGGCCCCTAGATATTTGTCCTGTATCTCAAAAGCTTCCACATAGAAACAGTTCTTTCCCCTTCTGTCTGTAGCTTCCTTTTTTTGCTTTGAGTTGAGGTCTTGTTTTATTGCCCAGGCTGGGGTGCAGTTGTGTAATCACAGCTCAGTGTAGCCTTAACCTCCCAGGCTCAAGCCATCCTTCCACCTCAGCCTCCTGAGTAGTTGGGGCTTCAGGCACAAGCCACCATGCCCAGCTAATTAAAAAAAAAAAACCGTATATAATATATATATATTTGTAAAGACAGGTTGTCACTGTGTTGCCCAGCCCGGTATGGAACTCCTGGACTCAAGCAAGCCTCCTGCTTCAGCCTCCCGAGATGCTAGGATTACAGGCACACACCACTATGCCAGGCCTGTGGCTTCCTCTTTGACAGGGTGGCACTTGATCTGTGTTCTGCATTTAGAGACAGACAGCACACTTGCTCTCGTATTCGCCCATGACCATCACTTCAAAACATACAGACAAAGCTTTCCCCAGGGATGTCCCCAGGAACATCTCTCCTCTCCTCTCTTCATCTCCTGATCACTTGACAAAAAAGCGATGCTTTGCACCTGTTCTTAAACGATTGTCAAATTAATACATCTGGCTTTTCCTATTAGAATCCTCATTTTTAGAGGATGAATAGTAGTGTAAATAAGCAAGACTCTGCTCGGTGAATATAGAGACCTAAATTATTGCCTGGACCACCATTTACTAGTTATGTGAACATTAATAAATCATTAGACATTTCAGTTTCATTACCTTAACAGGGAGGGAGCATAATTAACCCTGAATTCTCTTCCTGATCTCACACGCTACATCATTCATTTCTGTTTTCTTTCAACGTGCAGTTACAAGCTTTGTGTCTCACAGCATCAAATTAGTTAGCGGCTAGTGCTGCATTGGTTAGCATGATTCATAGTTATGATTTATTCATCCATTCATTTAAGAAGTAGCTATTGAACATCTACTATGTGCCAAGTACACGTCTGGGCACGGAGAATATATCAGTGAAACAATAGTCAAAATTGCTGCTATCACAGAAAGTACATCTTCGTCTAAGAGACAGATAACAGGCCATAACAAGCAGATATGTGATCTGCAATCCCAGAGCACCACGTGTTATGAAGAAGAACAGAGCAGGTCTGCAGGTGGTAGACTCACTCCATGAGGAAATCGCATGGGAGCACAGACTTGAGTGAAGTCGGTGAGCAGCCCATGTGCATTTCAGGGGCAAGAGCTTTTCAGGCAGACGGAACAGCAGGTGCCAGGGCCCTGAGGCAGGATTATGCCTGGTGGGTTTAAGGGACAGCAAGAAGTCCCCTGTAGCTGGGGCCGAGTGAGCAAGGGGAGGTGGTAGGAATGGGATCATGGAACAGCTGGGATGTGAGAGGATTTGTGAGCTGGATGGGGCATTTGAACTGTTTTCTACATGGAATGAGAAGCCACTGGGAGATATAAGTAGGGAGTGACATAGTCCGATTTATGTTTAAAAAGGGTCATTTTGTCTAATGAGTAGTGAATAGGAAGGAAGATGGGAAGAGGTAGGAAGACCAGAAAAGGGATTTTAAAGAAGAGGATGACTTTGAAAGGGTTTTAGCTGCAGACATGAGGAGACCCTTGGTGCAGCAGTAGAGGCTTAGAAAACAGGGGAAACATCTGTAAAGAAAACTGGATTTCAAATCTAGAGTCAAAAAACTTGCCTCCTTGGATATTGTCTCAGTATCTTTACTGGCTACTTTTTTTCTATGCTTTGGTATATAAGATGTTCAGTGGGGCTGGGAGAGGTGGCTCATATCTGTAATCTCAACACTTTGGGAGGCTGAGGTGGACGGATCACAAGGTCAGGAGATCGAGACTATCCTGGTCAACATAGTGAAACCCCATCTCTACCAAAAATACAAAAATTAGCCGGGTATGGTGGTGGGTGTCTGTAATCCCAGCTACTTGGGAGGCTGACGCAGTAGAATCACTTGAACCCAGGAGGCGGAGGTCGCAGTGAGCCGAGATCGCACCACTGCACTCCAGCCTGGGCAACAGAGCAAGATTCCATCGCAAAGAAAAAAAAGTGTTCAGTGGTAGATCATATATCCTTATTTGCTATTTTACTGGGTGCCTTATCTGCCACATTTTTTTCCTACACCACATCTGCTACTCTTCATAAGATCTAATGTTAATTCCATTTGGGCATTTCTCTCCTTTTCATGCAAAATTTGTGTCTTGACTCTTTCACTTTCTGGCCAATTGTGTTCTCTCTTCCCTCTTTTTTGGGTGTGTTCATTTACTGCCAATGGCCCACCATTTCAGTCTGATAAACTATGGTTTTTAAAGACAAAATCCTATAACATAGTACTAAATCCATATCGACTTTTAATTTCCTTCTTTCTGCTTTTCCTTCCTGACCCAGCTGCTGCAAAGGATGAGCACATCCTCTGTATTGCCACAGCCTTTGGTGTGTGTCCTGGCCTCTGTGTTACTAGAGATAGATGTGTTCCAGGTTCTTCTGACTGTATCAAGTATTTTACACAATGTTAGAGCGGGAGCAGTTGGGAGACTGTAAGTCTTGGCTGCCTCCCCCTATTATTATACGGTGCAAGAAGAACGGAAACTACCTCGATAACCATGGCAGGTTTCCACTTGACTGCCTCCATTTCCCTTATTAGGGCTTTGCCACTCAATTCCCAGCACGCCTTCCCTTGTTGTCAGACTGTATGCCTGTGCATTCTTTCATACGCTCGTTCACTATGGAGTGCTGCTGCATCTCAGAAACTCCAACTACCGCCTCCAAAGGCAAAGCTCTTAACACCTTTTAGTTGTTATTTGTTTTTGGGTAGCTTTTTATCCTGGCACTAGTTCTTCCATTTTTGTCATATTTTTATTCACAGGATTTTTGCCCTACATAATCACTCTTCATATGCTCTACAAACATGCCAGACAATTCCGTTTTTCTTTTTCTTTTTTTTTTTTTTATTGCATTCTAGGTTTTGGGATACATGTGAAGAACATGTAAGATTATTGTCATAAAAACCCTAGAAGAAAATCTAGGAAAAACAATTCAGAACACAGGCATAGGCAAGGACTTCATGACCAAAACACAAAAGCATTGGCAACAAAAGCCAAAATAGACAAATGGGACCTAATCAAACTCCACAGCTTCTGCACAGCAAAAGAAACAGTCATTAAAGTGAATTGGCAACCAACAGAATGGGAAAAAATTTTTGCAATCTACCCATCTGACAAAGGATTAATATCCAGAATCTACAAAGAACTAAAACAGATTTACAGGAAAAAAACAATTACGTTTTTCTATACCTTCCCTCTCACTCCTTTAGAAATACCATCTTGCACTGGTAGCATAAATAGTTGGTGATTAATACACATGATCGGTCTTATACTGCACATAAATTCTAGCTCATTGGAACAAATTCCCTTTTATCCTTGTGTAGAACATGTTCGAAGCCTCCTGCTTCCAGAACATGTTGGTTTTTCAATACTCGTGTATCCCTGAACTTTCTAAAATGCAAGGTAATTATAGAAATTGTGTAACTAGCATTTAAGTTCAATTTCCATCTTATCTGAGCATAGGGGAGGTTAAAGTGGGCTCACATCCTGATGTTACTGGGAGCAAAGACTTCTGCCCACCCTTCTTCCTCAAACTTAAAATGTTGCTCCCACCAGAATGAATCAGAGTCAAATAGGAGTCCCAAGCAATATTGAGCTAATTTAATTTGGAAAGCACGTCACCAGAGGGCACAGAGAGAAGGTATATTGGCACATTTGCTGACTAACTGACTGCTTTTGCAACATCTGTATCCATCTTGGATTGCACTTGGCCATAGTCCAGAGAAAATTTGGTTCTTTTTCTGCTAGGCTTTGTTTTGGTACCAGTGCATCAGGGAGTTTATGAAATACCCTTCCTGAGAAATATTTAAAATGAAACACCATTGTTCTGGAATGGCTGTAGACACAGACCTGCTTGGGGGAAGGGGCTGCACTAAGCAACCTACAGAGGCCTTTTGAAGTCTTGGATCTGCTGAATTTCTGCTGTAACCAGAGTTATACCTAACTGCTTCTTCTATAAAAATCACTCCCAAAGGTCTCCCTTACTGGAAGAGAAACTCACAGCATGCAAATGAGCAGCCTCAAGCCTTTCTGGGATTGCTTTTATAGCACCAACTCCCTACCTATTTCTCTGCCCAGCTCTCATCCCAAAGGCTCTGGCCCAGGCCGCATCAGAGTGGCCTGGCACTGGCCTGGAGGCTCTAGTTCTTCTAAGACAGCCCCTCCCTGTCCATCTCAAGGTCAGAACGCACATTGGGTGGCTCTCCCTCCCGACCCTCTGCCTATCTGCCTTCTGGTCTAGATTCAGCCGTATCAACTGTAAAAGGCATCTAGTTGTCTTTGCAGTGATCTGTTTCATTGCTTCAGCCTCAAAAACAAAAACCCCAGGGGAAAGAACTGAGTTTCAACAATCCTTTGTGTTGTGGAAGCTGAAAATGCGTGGAAGACATTTTAGTTCTGTTCACACAAGCCCCTATATTGCCAGTTCAATTCATCTTTCAGTTCAGAAACAACACAGCACTTGGACACATTAAAGTCACTGGAATCTCCTTTAAATTAAACCCATCACCTGTAATGCTCTGCACTCAGACACCAGCCTTGAGCACACACTTGCCTCATGCTGAGCATATGCAGTCACGTGGGGCTTAGCTCGGCTCTTACTTTCACTTTAAAGATAGTTGTTCCATTGCCAGGCACATGTTAGGTGATCAATAAATATTTGCTGTCTTTGGGTCTGTTGCAACAAAATCCCTAAATCATGATCTCAGTAGAATTGGGAACTCCGCAAAACTAAGAGGAAGATAATCTTCTTAAACCTACGGCTGAAACAAATTCTGGCTTCTGTGTATACACATATGCACATACATAGCACACACTTTTTTCCACAAAATGTCTCAGTTTCCTTGTGACAGGATGGGTTTGTGATCAGAGTTTTGTAGCCATGTCACCCTAGACACTTGCAGCCCTCCACTCTCAGCACTCACCGCAAAATTGTCAAGTGGCCTCAGTTACACAGGAATATACACACACCATCAGAGAGGAGAACCGAGGGAACACTGATGTTGGCAACACACGTAAGATCTGTCGTCTTCAGCGTCGCAGCATCCAGCTCCACAATTCTAACTTTGCCTATTAGGTTGACAAAGTGCAGTGTCCCCCTCCAGATGCAGGAGCCAGAGCTGGGATCTGCTGATTGGGCAGTCTGCATTCCAAATCCAGCATCTGGGGTGTAAGAACTCAGATCCTGGAACTTATTTCAAGGTCAATTTCCTTCAGAATCAAAACTCATTTGCCATAAAGCAGAGATATGCTACAGAGGAGGAGGGCTGCATGAAAGGAAGGTGCATTCATTAAAACAGCTGTAGGAAAACCAAACACACACACAGACAGACAGACACACACACACACACACACACACACACACACACACCCTCACAACTGGGTGCTTGCAAAACCCAGTCTCAATCTGAGTTTCCTTTTTGCTGCATGTTCTCTCTCTGTCCCTGAAGCTTTTTGAGCTGATTGGCTCAGTCACAAAAGGAGTAGGGTAGGGAAGAGAACTGTCTCCATATCTCATCATCTTGGGTTAAAAACAGGAGGTATGTCCCCTGGTGCCACCACAGCCTCCATCTCATTCCAAGTCACCAGGCCATTACTAAACTATTACCAGTTCCTTGCAGACATTTCCCTGAGCCAGTGACATATTTCCTTGAGCCCATGGGTAAAGCTCAGAGTGTCGGGAGAATCAGCAGTGGCAATTTTCACCTCATTGTCAAATTGCTTCCTCTCTGCTTTGTGGAGGCCTGGCTCTCTCCCTTGCCTCCGTCTGTGGTCATTTCCCATTCTCCAGTTTGATAAATGTTTCTTTTTCCTCTGTCCTTCAACTCCCAAGCTGCATTTCTGGGTAATAGGGATGTTGAGTAGGTTGTCTTGGGTGAGGAAGTCTAAAGGGACCTGCCGTGGGACTTGGTGCGGGACAGGTGCGGTCTCCCCAGCGCTGCACAGAGGATGCAATTTGTCCTTTGTCTCTGTCCCCTGTACAGAGCCTGTAACCCTTATTTGTAGATGATTTGCTACCTCTTGATGAAATAGGCCATGCGAGTGCAGGAAGAGAGGCAGCAGCTGAGAGCAGCCCAGAGCCCTGGATAGCCGGTCCTGAGGATTCTCTTGAGGGCCAAGCAAAAATGTGAAGAATCAGCCAACATGCTGAATATACACACCCAGCCACTGTTAGCCTTGGTTCTTACAGTAGGCTCTGGAAAGGACTGTAGGCCACGCCTCAGTCACTGCCCAAGGGAAGCAGAGATCCTGGCCTGTTCACTGGCTTCCACTGTGGGCTATTCATTCAATAGCAGATTCCACGATGACTCAGTGAGCCCCCTGGCTTATTTTGGTTCACAAAATAAGCATATTATAAAATCTCTGCTGTCTTGAAGCTGTGAGCTAACAGGAGCCATGATCTGAACAGCCTATAACATAATTGAGGCCCCTGTTTATTAAGAACTTGCTATGACCAGGTGCCATGGCTCACACCTATAATCCCAGCACTTCGGGAGGCAGAGGCAGGGGGAATCACTTGAGGTCAGGAGTTCAAGAGCAGCCTAGCCAACATGGTGAAACCACGTCTCTACTAAAATTACAAAAAAAATTAGCCGGGCATTGTCTCAGTCGCCTGATTTAATTCCAGCTACTGAGAAAGCTGAGGCAGGAGAATTGCTTGAACCTGGAAGGTAGAGGTTTCTGTGAGCTAAGACTGTACCACTGCACTCCAACCTGGGCGACAAAAGCGAGACTCCATCTCAAAAAAAAAAAAAAAAAACCCAAAAAACAAACAAAAAAACTTGCTGAGCCATGCATGCTGCTAAACTTTTAAGGCCCCTTCATTTCGCCTCCTAACCCCATGATGCAGATACTGTGACATCTCTGTATTGCCACAGAGATATGTGAGACTGTGAGAGACTCAGCAATTGGACCCTAGTCTCAGACCATATTATGTTCAAAAGAGACGGAACTAGCACCCTGGTCTCTCAGAGCCCGATTTCTCAGCCCAGGTGTTTCGCCATTGTGTGTGCTGTCTTGGGGAAGATAGGATATTGCTTTATCTAGAAATGTATCTGCTCACCAGCTTTTTGGGATGGAGAAGCAGCTTCAAGGAGAAAAACCCCTGTCTGGCATCAAGACCGTCTGTTTCCACCACATAACAAAGGGCAGGGGGTGGGGGAGGCGAGGGCAGAATGGAGCCGGCAGGAGCTTGGCCAGCCAGCCCGAGAGTGTGAGAGAAGCAGCTGGAATCAAAGCGGGGTGGGCGGGGCCCGTGCTGCTGGCCACGTGAGGGAGGCATCTCCAGCGTCTCACTTTCAACTGAGCACATTCTAAATCCAAGCATGTTTTCCAATTTCATAGTCTTGATGGACAATATACAGCTGCAACAGCTTTATGTGCTCTGAGACCTGAGAGTGCAAGAACTGTCTGAGACAGACAATGGCAGTTTTACAACTCAGGGGACCTTTGAACAAGAACTGACAAAGCAGTGACGACTGCAGAGAAAAAGTCACCCAGAGCCAGCCCCAGAAAACTGGGCCAAATGGCACAGAAGAGCTTCAGACCAGCTCTGGCCTTAAGGATGAATCCTGCCCCCCTGCCCCCCAAACCTGGGCTTCCTCTGGGTTGCAGGCAGAGGGAGCACTGCCCCTCGCCATCAGTCCCCTCACGGCTTTTCAGACCATCAGCACTTTTGTCCCCTTTGGAAAGAATAAGCGCTTAAAATAAAAAGAACAGACCCATTTTGGGGAAAGTGTTTATTTTCCATTGCAGAGCTGTAATTGCTAATAACAGAGCTGGAGCCAGGGGTGGGTCTCCTCGGAGCAGGGGGCTGAATTCCTTCTGAACTCTGCGTGGCCCTTCTGGGCACTGGGCATTTACGGGAACCACTCTCCTTCCTCAGGTCATACAGGAATGATCTTAGAAATAGAGCCTTGTCCACTGCACTCGCGGTCCTTCTTTAGAGGCTTGTTTTCTGCTTCATGAGAAGGGAGCTCCCACTGAGGGAGGCAGCCTCTTAAAGTCTGTGCTTCTAGTTCAAGACTCTTGATAGCCCATCGACCCAGAACTCAGTGAACCTTGCAAGCACAGGGCATCTCTGCCTCATGGTGCACCCAAGTGTTGAGAGGCTATTCATAAGTCCTTCTATGACACCACTATTTGATGCTTTCTGCAGAGTAGGGGAAAAACATGGTGCATGTCTGCATGTACAAAGAGAACTTCACAGACAAAGGGAGGCAGTGGGAGACAAGAAAGCCAGGAGCCAGGAGCCAGAGACCAGGGTTCCTCTGTTTCCTCAGACACCAAAACAAGGCAGGTATGTGGTGTTGTCAGGCTCTCCCTAGCTTTAAGAGAGTGGGGCATACAAAGGTGTCAGACCTTCCAGGCTGTGTGGCTTTGGGCTAGTGACTTAATTTCGCGGAGTCTCAGCGTCTCCTCTGAACCAGGAAAGCTAACTCCCCTCTCCATGGTGGGTGAGGATGAAATGTGACCAGATATCATGTTCTCAGCATCGCGCCTGGCTCTTCAGCAAGGCACACTAGCAGAAGCTGGAATTAGTCGCATTTTAAAAAGAGACTGTTGAACTTGAGTCATAGTAAGTTTATAATATTTACTATATTGGAAAGAAGTACCCATCTTATCATAGATTCCCTCCTCTGTCTGGCATTTGGGAATCGAAGTTAGAAAGGAAGGGACAGCTTACCCCAAGAAGCCACCCAAGGACAGGGACTGAGATCTTCTGTTTGCATCATCTGGAGGAAAAATATGCTTCTCATGGAGGACCATAGAGGCTTTGGAATAATTGTAAAATATGATTTCAGAGACGTTGGATGGGAGTCTAGGCTGGTGAAAACAGGCTGGTGTCCCAGGTCAGTGGGACAGGTGGGGAGAGTATCAGGCTCTGCTTGTAGGAGTAGCCTAGGAGCTTCAGCGGCAATGAGGCTGCCCAGACCTGAGGGCTGATGGCCAGCCACCAGGGAAAAGCTCCCTACCTACCCTTTCTGCATGAAGTGGGCTAGATGGAAAAGGAAAAAGTTCTGTAAGGGAAGTGGGAATGGAGGAAATGAAGCTTGAATGAGGAGGACCAGGGAGGCACACGGGAGGGCAGCACAGCTGGGTGTCCTCAAATGTGCCAGGCCCCAGGGAACTAAGCTTCTGCCCACAAATGGTAGCAGCTATGGATAATTCCACCTGCTCTATGAGGAGGCTGCACTGTGACTATTACGGAACTGCTGGTTCCTGAAGCAGAGGCAAAGGGAGTGGTGACAAACAGGTCACAGAGTGACCTTTGGAGACAGGCTTCTTGCTGTTCTGTGCCCAGAGAGCAAACCAGAGACCACAGCTTGATGTTCTTAGAGGGGCCCTTCAGCACATCTTCCAACTGGTGTGGCTGGGTAAACTGGAGTTCCACCGTGCTAAGCAAAACCAGGGAAGCCTTCCACTAGCACAGTCATCAGGAGTTCGGCATTTGATAAACATATGAGGTGATAATGTAAAGTGCTTCATCTGTAACTGTCTGCAATTTCAATTCAATTTAACTCAATAAGCACATGTTTGACATCTAATATGCATCCATTTCTTTTTCTGAGCTTTGCTTCCCTCCATGAGGCTTTGTGCCCTTTTGGATAGACTTTGGCTGAAAACGTTTTACTCATAAATTTCAATAGATTGGTGATGCATCACAGCAGCCCAAATATTCTTCACAGTAAACATTGAGAAGAGCACACTCCACAGTTCTAGTACATTGTGTGGAGCTAGTGTATTAGTTACCTGTTGCTGCATAACAAATCAGTCCATAGCATAATGGTCTAAGCTACCACAACACTTTACTACTGCTCAGTTTCTGCAGGGCAGGCATTCAGAAGCAGCCGGCTGAGCAGTTCTGGCTCAGGATCACTTATGAGGCTGAAATCAGAAGTAGGCTGGGGCCGCAGGCAGGGGTTTGACTGTGGTGGGTGCCTCCACTTCCAAGGTGGCCCATGTACATGGATGGCAAATTGTTGCGGGTTATGACTAAGGAGCTGTTCAAATGTCCTTAGGATGTGGTGGCTGGCTTTCCCCCATGCAAGTGACACAAAGATGAATGCAAATGTGGTAATGCCTTCTATGACCTGGCCGCTGAAGTCACATGCCATCACCTTTGCCATTTTCTATTATTCACAGACTGTGGAAAAGAACTATCCAAGGGTGTGTGTACCAGGAGGCGAGGGTCACCGAAATCATCCTTGAAGGAGGGCTGCCACAGTTAGAAATTAATCTCCAGAACCTACTTCTGACCATCTTCAGAAACGTGTTCACGAACACAGACATGTAAGTAAATCATCATAGCTCTACATCAGGGAAAGTCTGGCCTTTCCCACCTTGGTTGACACGTTTCACACATTACATTGGTTCTGGTTGCTTCTGTGCCACCACTCAGTTGCAGCTCAGTTCCAGAACAAGGTCTTCCTTCCTAATGCCTCTATTTTCTCACTAGTTCTGTTCTGCTTCTAGCTCCAGTTCCTTGCTATTAGCAATAGGAGCAACGTGTGTTTAGGTCCTCAGTTCCTTTTGAATTAAAAACCTTTTGTCTTTCTTCCTTGTGTTTTTCTTCCTTCTTTATGTAAGTGGATTCCCCTTTGATCTATTGTTCTCTTCATCCCAGAGCAATCTGATTCCACACAGAGGAGCCGGAGAGGCAGAGAGCCAGAGGATTTATCCTGTAATTACCAAATTCATGTTCATACGCAGTGTGTAGCGTGTGATTATAAAATGCTATCGTACATGCAGGAGCCAGGAATTAGTTCTGCACAGATCCAAGGTGTTATTTGAAGCTCAAGTTCTAATTGAGTTTTTCTACCTTCCTATCCTAGGATATCCTGCTATTACCTCATACTTAACAAGTTTAAGGAAAGCTACATTCATCTTCCTTCTAAAGCCAGCACCCCTTCCTGATTCACATTTTCTTGACCACGTTTCCATCTTTTCCCTCCCTCAGGTGCAAAGGCTAAAAACCCGAAGTGTCAGGTTAGCTTCCTTGGTCCCCAATGCCCCTTCCTACACTCAGAGATGGATGTTGAACTGCTTCCCTCCTCCATGCCTCTTTCCCCTTCTTACAAACACCTCGGTCCAGGTTCCCCTCAGCTCCCACCCCATTATTCACATCAGCATCTCATTGTCCGGCCACCTCTAATGCCTCCAATCCAATCGATTCTGCACGCTTTCACCAGATCAATTTTTCTTAAATGCCACTTTCATTTCACTCTTCTGCTCTAAAATCCTTTCAGCATTTCTCCACTGATGTCAGGATGAAATCTAAGCTCCTTGGTCTGGCATTTAGGATCGTCAATGTTCATTTCATAGCGTATCCCCAACTATGTTTCACTCCCACCAATTCAAGCATCTTCATCTCAGGCTACTACTCACACCCTCCTTCATTCCCAGTGTGGCCTTACCCCTGCCTGCCCAGATGCTATCTATCTGCCAGTGCTCCACAGCCTCCTAGAACACTTCTCCGGGGCTCGAGCTTCTGAAAGCTTCCTCTCTTAAACCCTAGTTCAGATTATTGTCTACTTTGCTCCTTGGCCCCAGTGTGTAGCCTTGTGTTAAAACCAAGCTTTCCTTGCTCCTGGTACAGAGTTTCCCGAACAACAGTCTTCTCCTAAATGAAACTGTGGATCTCGCCCACCCAGCTGGGTCAAGGCCACTGTTCTACATAGGAGAAGAATTCAGCACTTATTTACTAATGAATTCTATGGGCCAAGAGCCCCATTAAAAGCCCCAGGAACCAAGTTTTTAATGAGTTTCTTTCTTCCTTTTCTGGTTCAGCGTTGCTTTGGGTGGAAAGAGCTGGGTCTTCCGCCATGGTTTTTTAATCTGAAGCCTTTGATTCTGGATCCGCGAGGGGCTTGAAGCATCCTGCCCCATGGAGGAGACATTCCATTTACTCCACCCTTGCTGGAGTCCCCAGTTTTGTTTATTTGCTTGCACTAGGTTTATTTTCTCTCAGTTTACCCGGCTCGTTGTTGGACAGTGTAACGATTGTTTTGGTGCCATGGGCGAGTTTCCTATTTAGGGCTACTCACTGTGGGAAGCTGGAGTCATCTGTGCCTTTGCATTTTTGTTTTCCACAAGATGCTGCTAGGGTGATTATGCCAGAACTGTGCAAATGACTCAAAGAAATGTGTTTCTCCTGTCGTGATGAGCAAGGATACCTGCCTCCTTTACTACATGAAGGGGTAGAAGCAAAAGAAAGACAGGCATCCTGAGCTCTGCCATCCTCTGCAGATGGAAAGCCTAGCTTTGGTGCCTTCTCCCTGAGAGGGAATAGTGACCTTAAACCCACATCCTAATTAGCATTTATATTAAGTGAACTAGGGACTGGGTAGAAGGGTTGAAGACAGAAGCATGTTTGGCTCTTCAGGAGGAGTGAATAAAGGAGAGTAGTTATTTACACATTCTGCAAATGAGGATCTATTAAGTGTCAGACCAGGGCTTGGCATTGTTACTCATACAAAAAGCACCAGAGATAAATCCAGCTCAAATGCAAACCACCGTCTGCTTTTCCAGTGCCCTTCCCCATCAAGACGTCTTCGATCTTCTCGGGATTAAGTCCAAGACTGCTGATGGAAACCCACACTGAGTCACAGTCAGGAAACCACACAGCATGAAAGCAGACATGGGGGAAATTGAAATAAGAGAGGGAGAAGGCTTAGGTCATAGCTTCCATTACTGAGTGTGGGCAAGGTGCTTCCCTGCAGTGCATTCTCTCAGATGCAGTCCTGTCTGGGTTTAAATGACTTTAATAATAGGACTTTGACCACCCTTCTAAGCTTTATCATTAAGCCAGCCATAACAATGCAAATGGCACAACATATCAAGCAACTCAAGCCTGAGCTCTCAGTGTGGCTGAGAAAAACCTGTCAGAAAGGTAATGCCTGTGTGCCTCAGGGAAAGGAACCCTGGCAGTCATAGCTCTCACATCCAGAGCTCGGAAGCAGAGAGGCCTGCAGGACCCAAGCCTTCACCCAGCTCAGCCTCCCGAGGTTCAGAGAAAGCTGCCTGGGTATTTCCTGTCCATACCCTGACCCAAGCACCCCCAGTTTTGGTACTTTAAACTATTGGGAATGCGTATAGGTTCATTTTCATAAATGAGCTCCCCTGGTTTTTAAGAAAATCTTCTACATTATTATTTTAACTAGTTTTTGCATCTACTGTCAGTAGATAAAAACACAGGAAAGCCAATAGGTTCAGGATTCCAAGTCTGATATTTCATCATGACTTCATCGTCAACTCACTGTGGGACGCTATTGAATCCAATGTCTCTGAAGATATTTTATTTTTAATAAATGAACCAACTGCATCAGAAAATATCAGAGAAAGGTATATTTAAAGAGAGGAAATAAATAGAGAGAGGGAAAATGTGAAAGTGGGGGTTGTAAAAAAGGGAGAGAGAGAGAAAGAAAGAGCAAGGAGTAATTGATAGGCTGAAAAGAAAGGCAGAAATGGACATGCTCCCTGGACATGTCTCAAGGAGCAAGGCCTGGAATGGAGGGCATTCCCCTCATTGTGGCTTCGTGAACATCTGGATTAAGGCACAGCCTCTGGGGTCAGGAGGCATGAGACTGTCAGGATCTGTCACCATAAGAAATGATGGGACATCCTCACATGGACAAAACTCCAAAAGAAGGAGCTTTCTTTCTTAATTGAGGTTTTTCTAATCTGCCAGTTGATATAAAGCATTTAGGAAACATTCAAACTAGTGAAAGGAAGGCTGATTTTCTAAACACCTATTCTATGTCACCCTGAGCACTGGGTTCTTTCTTATCAAGTCATCTCAGGCACTCATTCAATAGTGAGTTTACTGACCAAACCATGTGTACAAGATTTGGCAATACAGAAAACAAAATAGAATCATCACCTGCCTTCCTGGGGTCTGCAGTTCAGTTTATAGTCTAGCATGGAGAGTGATGGTAAATTCGTACAACAATGATCAATTTCATTCTCTTTTAATAAATGCTACATGAGAATTAGAGTCCTTGTTTTATAGACAAAAGCCTGAGTGTTGGAGGGCTCATACAGCTCTGGCATTTTGCAACTAGTGTTCATTACAGGCAGGCTCTGCTAACCCTAACCCCAAGCTCTTTCATACATACTCCCCTACCCCAGCAGAGAGAGGCCACCATTGAGGGAAGGAAGAAATGGAAAAGTGACAAAGTTGCAATTATGGTTCATGTCATGATTGGGATTAATTGGTCCAGGTGAAGTTATTACTCGCTCATCCAAAATTTTAATTTATACTTTGGCCACTGATGTGACCCAGGGATAACCTACTGAAGCAAGATTTATTATAAAAACAAACAAACAAAACACAGTACAGGGAGGACTATAACCACGAAACAGCAGAGAAGCATGGGGCCCCATTCCTCTTCTCTCTGAGGGAGTGAACAAAGAATGGCAAGGAGGCCAGCAGCTTCAGACCTCCTGAGCCACCCTCTGAGGCAGTTTCACTCACAATTTCATAAAACCTCCAGCCATAAACGTGTCTTTTTTTGCCAGCTCCTGGCTGGTTGCAAGTGATGCAGACATTTGTGTGAGATACACAAAGCCATTTCAGCTGCTCAAAAGCTATCAGCACTTGCATGCTAGGTTTGAGCAAGACAGATCCTGTGGTACTCAGGGCATCAAAGGGGATTACCCAGAAACCGATAACAGATTTTAATTTAGATGATCATGATGGGGGCTCAGGAGGAGGAGGCTGAGAAATGGACAGATTTAACTCCAGGGTGGTAAAAGAAATGAGATGAAACTGATGATAAAGATACATTTAGAGGTCTATTTAGCCAGCTACCATGTGGTCTCTTAAACCACAGCCTCTTTTTTTGTGCTGGGGTAGGAAAACTCCCTAAAGCACGCTGGCCCAGTGCCTAGGATCCTGGACTGCCAGGGAGAATTTAGTAGCTATTATTACTCTTTGTTGCCCTATGAAAATACACAATGTACTTGCTAACAAACATACCCTGGTTTCAGGTGGGATACGAGTGTGCCCACCCCCTTGACACAACACTTTTCACAGTCAGTTCCCACATGTTAGTCTTGTTTTGTCTTAGCTGCTGAAATCCTCCATTGTAAAAGTTTTTCTACTATTTTCCAAACCCATTACTGTGATCACTGGCTAAAGTCCTGTCACTGGCCATCGGTCTCTTCTGTATCTATTTAACAAGGAATCACTCAGCATCTATCTACCTAGGACATCAATAATACATCTATTTATTCAATTATTCAACAAATACTCATTGACTGATCAGCTGTTATCTTCCAGGAACTGTGTTAGATGCAGAAATACAGCTGTCAGCCAGGTCTGGTGGCTCCCGCCTGTAATCCCAGCACTTTGGGAGGCCTAGACAGGAGGATCGCTTGAGGCCAAGAGTTCAGGATGAGTTTGTATAACACACTGAGAGCATAGCTCTACAAAAACTTTAAAGAATAGCCCAGCATGGTGATGTGTTCCTGTAGGTGGGCAAATCACTTGAACCAAGAAGGCTGAGGTGGACGAATCACTTGAGCCAGGGAGGCTGAGGCTATAGTTAGCTGTGATGGCATCACATCAGTACAGCCTGAGTGAGAGAGCCAGACCTTGTCTCAAAAAACAAACAAAAAAACACAGCAGTGAACTGGACAAACTTGGTCCCTTGCTGTCCTTGGGGAGAGTTTCTCTTGATGCAGTGAGGCAGAGAAAGAAAACAGAAAAGAACAGTGAAAGAATATTTACAGTTTTAAATAAGTAACATAAAAGAGAAATCACAGAATTGAAACAATAATTAATAATTGAGTGGGGTGAGGAAGCTGCCTTAGGTGAGATAGTTTTAGAAGAGGCTCTCAGGCAGCTAGGAATACAGCTCTCTACCAAGGAACCATTGAAGCTGACTTCAGATTGAAGAGGGCATCTTTATTTATTTATTTATTTTTCAAACTTTAAATGAGGCAAACACTCAACAAGCTAGGAATAGAAAGAAATGTCCTCACCCTGATAAAGAACATGTACAAACCACCCAGAGTTAACATCATACTTACTGGGGAGAGTCTAAAAGCATTCCCCCTGAGATTAGGAACTGTACAAGAATGTACACTCTTGCTGCTTGCCTTCAGCATTGCACTGGAGGTTTCAGTCAGGCAGTTAGGCAAAAGAGATAAATAAAATGTATCCATATTGGAGAGGAAGAATTAAAGCTATCATTGTCTGCCGATGACATAATCCCATACAGAGAAGATTCCAAGGAAACCACTAAGAAAGTATTAGAACTAAGAAATACATTCAGCAAATGTGCAGGGTACGCAACAGATACACAAAAATAAATTATACTTTTCTACACTAATAATTAACAATCCAAAAGTGAAATTAAGAAAATCATTTCATTTACAACAACATCAAAAAGAATAAAGTACTCAAGGATAGTTTTAACAAAAGAATTGCAAAACTTGCACTCTGAAAGCTATAAAACATTGTTGAAAGAAAATTTAAAAGACCCAAGTAAATGAAAAGTCATTCTATGGACCCAGATTGGAAGACTTAATACATTTAAAATGTTAAACTTCTAAACGTATTGATTGGTTCACCATGATCCTTATCTAAATCTCAATTTGCCTGCCTTTTTTTGCAGAAATGGACAAGCTGGTCCTAAAATTAATATGGAAATCAAGAAACCCACAATAGTTTCAAAAAATAAGAACAAAATTGGAGGCCCTAGACTTTCTGATTTCAAAATGTACTAGTAGGCCACAGTAATCAAAACAGTATGAGTTTTGACTTAAGGGCAGACATATAGACCAATGAAATTGAATAGAGTCCAGAAAAAAACTATCACATGTATAATAGGTGACTGTTGACAAGCGTGCCAAGAAGATTCAATGGGAAAAAGAATAATTTGTTCAGAACGGATGCCAGGACAACTGTATATCCACACACAAAGGAGGGAAATTGGATCCCTACCCCACATCCCACCAAGGAAAAAAATGAAAGAAGGAAAAAACCCTTAAATTTGATCATGAACTTTAATATAACAGCTAAAATTAAAAAAAAAAAAAACCTCTTAGAAGAATACATATGGGTAAATCTTTGCAACCTTGGGCCATGAAATAGTTTTGTGGCCAGGCATGGTGGCTCATATGTGTAAGCCCAGCATTTTGGAAGGCTGAGGTGGGCTGATCACATGCTCAGGAGTTCGAGACCAGCCTGGCCGACATGGTGAAACCCCATCTCTACTAAAAATACAAAAAAATTATCCAAGTGTGGTAATGTGCACCTGTAATCCCACCTACTTGGGAGGCTGAGGTCAGACAACCACTTGAACCTGGGAGGTGGAGGTTGCCGTGGGCTGAGACCATGCCACAGCACTCCAGCCTGGGCAACAGAGCAAGACTCTGTCTCCAAAAAAAAAAAAAAAAAAAAAAAAAATAGTTTCTTAAATATGGCAACACAAACACTAGTGACAAAAAAATCTAGATTAATTGAACTTCGTCAAAATTAAAACTTTTGTGATTCAAAGACGCTGTTGAAAAAGTGAAAGGAGAAGCCACGGAGTGGAAGAAAATATTTGCAAGTAACGTAGTTAATAAAGGACAGATCCCACATAGATGAAGAACTCTTACAGCTCCATAATAAAAAGACAAATAATTTAAAAAAATGGTCACAGGATCTGAATAGTCCTACCTCCAAAGATATGCAAACATATACCAGTGGCCAATAACCACATGAAAATATGCATCGTTGGTCATCAAGGAAATGCAAATCAAAACCACAATGAGATAACACTTCACACACACAAAGAAGGCTATAGTAAAAAAGAGAGATCACAACAAGGATCGCGCAGGATTCAGAGAATTGGAACCCTCACACACTGCTGATGACTTTCAAATGGTGTGGCCACATTTTGAAAAACAGTTTGGCGGTTCCTATAAATTTTAAACACAGAATTATCCTATGACCCACTCCTAGTCATATGCTGAAGAGATATAAAAGTATGTGTCTACACAAAAACTGGTACATGCAAATTCACAACAGCACTATTTACAATAAGTAAAAAGTAAAAACAATCCACATCACCTGATGAATGGATAAACAAAATGTGGTACATCTACACAATAGGATATTATTTAACCATAAAAAGAAATGGGGTGGGAAACCTGCATGCTACAACACACATAAACTTTGGAAAACAATGTTAAGTGAAAGAAGTAAGTCACGTAAGACCATATAGGTATGAGTCCATTGATATTCAACTTCCGAAATAGGCAAATCTGTGGGGACATAAGTAGATTAGTGGTTGCCCAGGGCTGAGTGTATGGGACAATGTCAAAAGCGACTTCTAACAGTTATAGAATTTCTTCATAGGGTCTTAAAAATGTTTTAGAATTAACTGTGGTTATAGTTGCACAACTCTGTCAACATACTAAGCACTAATACATTTCACAATTTAAGCTTGTGAATTGTAAGTTATGTAAATTATATCTTAATAAAGCTGATTTTGTTTAAGTGAGGAGGAAATAGCCAAGCAATAAGCTGGGATAGCAGTGACTGAAGCCACGCTACTCAAACCATGGTCCATGGACTAACAGGGTTAGCATCACGTGAGAGCTTATTAGGAATGCAGATTGTGGTCCTACCCTAAATCCGTGGAATCGTATTCTTCATAAAAATAAGATTCCCAGTTATTTATATGCACATTATAATTGAGAAGCACTAGCCTAAGCAGAAAGAGGATAAAGTCAAGACTCTGAAGTGGGTATATTGGAGAAATAGAGAGAAGCCACCTGGTTTAGCATGAAGAAAATGATAAATGGCACTTAGTTAGTGGGGAGAGGCAAGCATGGGACATAGTTGCAGGGCTTACAGTCTAGGGAATGAAATTTAGATTTCACCGCAATAAAGGAAGATCAAAAGGGTTGAGCAAAGTGGTGGCATTATCACAGTTGCTACTGTATGGAATATTCACTGGGCCAGATCAAGAGTAGAAGTTGAGAGACTAGTTAGTTGTTGGGCAGAAAGACATTGGTGCCTTGAGCTAAAATGGCAGTAGTGGAGATGAAGAGGAAAGTTAGATTACAAGACGTATTTTGCATGTAGAATTGACAGGACTTACTGACAATTAAATACAGGTGGTAAGTGAAAGCAAAGCTTTAGGGGTGACTCCTGGGCATTTAGCATGAACTCTTGAGTCAAGGTTGGTTCCATTTACTGACACAGGAACAATTGACGGGGACAGGTATATAGCACCACATAAAAAGAAAGCTCAATTTGGACAAGGTTAAGTTTGAGCTTTCTGAAAGGTGTCCAAGTAGAGATGTCAAGTAGACAGATGGATGTGTGAGTCTAGAACTCAGAGATGTTTGGGCTGAAGATATAAATTTGAGAGTCATTAACATAAAGATGCCATTTAAATGAGATCACCTAGGGAGAGTGTAGAGAATCCGAAGCAATTTTAAAATGCCAAAGAGGGATGTTAGTTTCACTATCTGATTGTCAAGCCAGGAAAACACTGGGAACTCTATGGGGAGTGAATATTAAGTAGAACCAGTCTTTTGGAAACTTGGAATCAAAAAGAAGCATTGATAGAAACTGACTTTTTGAGAAGGATATTTTCAATATATTTAATAAGTGGCAAGATAATGGTATTAACCCCCCGGACCAGGCTCTGAGCACCGCACTGCCTGGTGATGGAAAGCCCCATCCTTACTCTCACAGTTTAGGAGAGGAGGTGAATCAAGAAAATGTTGGAGATAAGTGGGTTTAAGGTAACAGAACAGCAAAGGACATTCAGGAAATTTTGGCAGGATCTATTCACCAAGCCAAATGAACGTTTTCAGTATTTCAGCAACTGAGATACCATCCTGGTACCGTTTGCCTGAGTAGCAATCTGCCATCCACACAGGGACCCAAAAGATGGAAGATGCAGTTTTAATTCATAAACTGGCCTAAAAAGTGAACTAGAGAGATATTTAGTTTCTTTTTAAAACTAATTCATAATTTTTACTAGTAAAAAACCTGTTTGTGCCCCTAATATAACTCTTATTTCCCATGTTTTGAACCCTACAGCAAGCTGCTTGAAATGTCTGTTGCTTCATTAAAGGTAAGAAGGAGTAAGTCTTGTTCATGTTCCATATTCAGATTGTGCTTAGCCCAGTATTCTACAGTAAATGCAACACACGTGCAGTTTTCAGTTAAATGTTTGCTAAATAAATGGATAAATATATGATGGCTAAATAAACAGGAGTAAAAATGAGGCCAGAAAAGCCATTCTCTCATCCCAATGAGTCAGACACAGGCCACAATTCAATTTCAGAAACTTATAGCCAGAAGAGACCTTATGTATCACTAAATGAGTTGGTTTTCAGACTGTGCTCCAGGAATCCCTGTGGAATCAGAACTCCAGCCTTCCTGGAGCTGCCTTAAAAAAGGAGAGAGAAGGGGGTTTGAGATGGGAGGCGGTTTGGTCCCCTAATCACTCTTCAACTAGAGAAACAAATTTATCTGCTTCCAAATGAGATTTCATTTAAACAAATGATTTAATTATTAAAAAGGGTCTTAAATAAAAATGTTTAAAGCTATGATGTGATGTAAGTGGCTCTATTTTTGTCATTAAAACCCAAAGAGGTTTTGTTCATTATTAAAATGCAGAGACCCAGAGAGGTCAGGCGATTCTGCCAAACTTACACAGTTAGTAGAAAAGAGACTGGGACCTTGATGACGCTGTGGTTCATCATGCTGCGCTGCCTCAATTCCTACAGCAACTGCTGGGGTGACCTCGCTGCCACCACTGTCTATCTGACGCTCACCAGAAGACCACAGGACCACAGAGCTGTCCCAGCTGAATCAGAGCTTGAGGTTGAAAGAGCACGGTCTGACCCTCTCAGATATCATCCTGTCCCCTGGCCCTTACCTGGCTTACAGGAGAATTTAAATACTTAGCAAGGCATGGAGAGGTGCCCCATCCCAAGCTGCTAACCTGAATCTATTCAGAATCCAGCTCCGAGCTGTACTGGGCATATGATCTTCAAGCTGAGGAGATGCATTCTGCCAACAAGCAGATGGGCAAATCAGATGATCCCTGATCCTGACTCCATTCATGATTCAGAAATACGAACCGTTTCTCATTAGACCTCAAAAGTAATTCCTGTTTTCACATGGAAAAAAAAGTGAATGTTTATGTGGAAGAGTAGTGACACTGAGGGCTTGGCAGGGGTTATGGGCCTCTGACGGGGAGGCTTTCTTTCTTGTTGTGTCTGGACAGGCAAATCTATCTCCCATTCTACCTTCTTGCAGCCCGTAAGTACCACCTGGCCAATGGTCGGGTTCCTTTCTTGGCAGTGGACCTACTAAACGTAAGCAGGGTATTTACGTTCCCCATTATATGTTTTAACATTTCTTTGGCAGAAGATCTGTAAATGCAAAGCAATAGCCTGGCTGGGAGGCAGGGGGCCATAATTAAAATCCCTTTTTGTTTTTTAAATGGCTTATTAAAATGCTTGTGAAACCTGCTGCACAAAGCAGCAGCCAAAAGCCCGTTGCTGCTAAATGGAATGAAATGGATTTTTCAAATGTCACGCTAGTATCCACTTAATAATACATTTTCCTATAGACAGGACAATAATATATATTTTAATCACTTTTCTACAGGCAAATAGACTGCACAGGAACTGCCCTTCACTGGCACTTGGAAATTATGAATTTTTCAATAACCTTTTCTATTATTCATCCTGTGTTATTCCGTAACATTTCTGCATGAGGAATGTGCTTCCCAGACACTTTATGAATCTCTTCTATTATTTATTAAACAGCAAGGTATCTCCCTACAACCCTCACCCTAATCCCCTAGAGAGGGCTGCTGGGAGGAGGGTCCAAACATGCACAGCTACATCCCAGTCATTAATAATTTCATATCTATAACAGAAGCTGATTGAGCAAGTTCCTCCACGTGGCTGAACTTTGGCCACCGGAGGTGAACTGTCTCAGAGAGGTGATGTGTACTCTTTGGGAGAAGGCAAGGAAAACAGTCAGCCTAAGGCAGTGTCTGTTTATAGCAATTGGGGCATATTTTCTACTCCTAAACTATCCTTACTCCAGAAGGGAGTCACCTGCAGGATCTAACTCTGACTAGGGAGGCAGGATTCCTGGCTTGCATTTTCTGCTACAGATCCAAGGTCTGACCGGGAGAAATCCCCAACCTTTCTTCATGGGTCAGCTGCAGCCTTGACTTCTCTGGGAAGTCTTTCCTGACATACCCCGGGCACATAAACTTTTTCTGTGCTTCTGGGGTGCCCTGTTCCTTGCCTATCACAGCATTTGTCAAACGACAATATTTAATTGTTCTGAGCCATATGAGAGAGGGGCAGGTTCTCTTCTGCTCACCATTATGAAATCGATGACTGGAAATATATTTAGCAGAGGTGTTCAATAATTATTTAGAATTAATGAATGGATACATAAATAATATGGCCAACAAAATGTTTCTCTCTAAAGCAGCTGTTAACAGGGTCTAAAAGATGCTGAAGATCTATGTAACAGAGTCACTTACTGCTCATCAAATATCTGTGCACTCGAACACATTCTCCCTCACATCCCCTTGAAGTGAGGCAGGGACATGTGATTACTTCTGCTCCAGAGACTGGGTAGACTCGGCATGAGGCGCTCAGGGGCCGATGTATCGAGAATGCGAAGAGAGGCCAGGCATGGTGGCTGACGCCTGTAATCCTAGGACTTTGGGAGGCTGAGATGGGAGGATCCTCAGAGGTCAGGAGCTCAAGACCAGCCTGGCCAACATGGTGAAAGCCCATCTCTACTAAAAGTACCAAAATTAGTCAGACATATGGCAGGCAACTGTAATCCCAGCTACTCAGGAGGCTGAGGCAGTAGAATCACTTGAACCCGAGAGGCGGAGTTTGAAGTGAATTGAGATTGTGCCATTATACTTTACCTGGGTGGCAAGAGCAAGACTCTGTCAAGAAAGGAAAGAAAGAAAGAAAAGAAGGAAAGGAAGGAAAGAAGGAAGAAAAGGAGGGAGGGAGGGAAGAAGTGAGGGAGGAAGGGAGGAGGGAGGGAAGGAAAGAAGGAAGGAAGAAAGGAAGGAAGGAAGGAGGGAAGGAAGGAAGGAAGGAGGGAAGGAAGGAGAGAGAAAATGAGACTAGAGCAGCAGTTCTTTTTGCTGCTGCTATGTTGCTGGTGGAAGCCAGGTGTTCATATGGTGCAGCATTTAAGGTGGTGAGTTCCCATCAGCCTGGGATCCTGGTGACTAGTAGTGGGGGGACCTCCCACCCCGAGTGCATGCATGTGACACACACAGTGACCTGTGATTCCTCTGTGCAGTGTGGGAGCAATAGACCTTTGTTTCAGTAAAGCCACACAGGATCCTCTCTAACAGACTCTACATAACCAGGATAGTGTAGAAGGACAAGCGTGTGGTGAAAGGGATTTGTTGTTGTTAGCTTGTTTGTTTTGTTTATTGTTTTCAAACCCTTCCACTTGGGAACATGAAAATTTACCAGAACACTACCATCTGGCACCACAGCTAGAAAATAAAACAGTTCTGGAAAAGTCTCCAAAATTCCGAAAATGTGACCTAGTCTCAATACTCCCTTGAGGCATCTCTTACAAGCGTGATTGTCAGGGGAATTCTCCCGCCTCTGAAAACTGTGAGTTATGTCCCCATACACCCGTGTCTGCCCCCTTGTACCCTCCCCTTCCAGACCTTGCCCAGGAGAGGGCAGGGTCTGAACTTGGCCCCCAGGGGATCCCTTCCCCTGCCCCTCCGTGGAGCCTGGAGGAGCAGAGCCAACTGGACCCCAGCTGAAGGGCTGGAGGCCTGTGGCTCCCTTCCCTGGGGCCTGGGCCACTGAGGCTGGCCACGTTTCCAGTTTTGTGGTTGGTCTCTCTTTGGGATTTTCTGATGGGCTACGGACTCCTGATGGGCTTTTCTTCGCCTCGGGCAAACGAACTCTGTTGTATTCTTCTGGGTGAACTTTCCCTAAAGCTAACAAAACTTAACAAAGATGATTTAATAAAGACAGCAAGGGGCTGCTTGGTGCCAGAAGATGTGCACTCCCTTGATCCACAGACTAGTGGTAGGAACCAGCAGATTTTAACTGAATGTTTTCTCCGGTTACTTTTGCCTCCCCCTCACTCTGGGACCACCTGAAAGGGAGAGATTATGGTGGAGACACTGAACACAAAGCTCAGGGACAGGACCATTGCACTCAAAGGCCCTTCCTGTCCAGGGATAAGGGTGGAGGGCAGTGCACTACAGTGGAAACGGGAAAAGGAACTTGTGTGCTTTAGGCCTTGATATGTCCAGGTGGGATAACGGAGGAGCTCAGCCAGAATGCGGGAGCTGAAGTGGACAGGGGAGCCAGGAAGCTGGAGCTGTGTTTCCCAGCTGTGATTTGCTGAGTGCAGCCTCTGCAGGTGCTTCTCCACCAAGCTGGAGCGGAAAGCAGTGCCAGTGGAGGCAGGGTGAGGAGGAAAGGGGAGGAGAGACTGAGAGAGACAGAGAGAAAGAAGCAGAGACAAAGACGTGGGGGGAGGAAGATAGAGCACGTGCAATAGACAGCTTGAACCTCCCACGTGGCATAAAAGTTTCCAAGGGCCCAACCCGAGTGTGATGGAATACTGAGTGTCAACCTGATTGGGTTGAAGGATACAAAATACTGATCCTGGGTGTCCGTGTGTGAGGGCGTTGTTAAAGGAGATTAACACTTGAGTCTGTGGGCTGGGAAAGGCAGACCCACCCTTCATCTGGATGGGCACGATCTAATCAGCTGCCAGTGCAGCTAGAATATAAGCAGGCAGAAAAATGGGAAAAGAGAGACTGGCCTAGCCTTCCCTTTTACATCTTTCTCCTGTGCTGGATGCTTTCTGGCCTCAAACAGTGGAGTCCAAGTTCTTCAGTTCTGGAACTCAGACTGGCTGCTCTCCTTACTCCTCAGCCTACAGACAGCCCACTGTGGGACCTTGCGACTGTGTGACCTTAATAAACTCATTTATTAAGTATTAACTCACACGATCACAAGGTCCCACAATGGGCCGCCTCACACACACACACACACACACACACACACACACACACACACACACTATATGTATATATTCCATTAGTTTTGTCCCTGTAGAGAACGCTAACATACTGAGTATCACGTTAACTAGGAGAATCAGTCCGAGTTCCAGCCCCAGGGATGTCTGATGGAGTATAGGCTGCACCACAGGGACACAGGTAGAAGACCTTTGAGGGTGTGGGGAAAGGGCTGGGGCCTGCGTGGTGTCCTTAGGCATCCTTTCTGTTCCCGTGGATTTACCAGAACCCTAAATGAATGCTGTCCCTGCTGCCTGGCTAGCTTGGTGGAAAGGAAGACTAGAGGGGATGGCAGGAGGAGGTCGGCAGAGGAGGAAAACCCAGAGGAGTATGTCAGTAGTCTGCAGACTATGGGCCTTGGGCCAGATTCCGCTGGCCACCTGCTTTTGTAAATGACATTTGACTGGCACAGCCACTGCCATTTGTTTACCTATGATGCCGTGATGCCAGAGTCTGGTATTTGCAGTGGAGACCTTATGGCCCCCAAAGCCTAAAATATTCACTATCTCTCTCTTTACTAAACATGTTTGCTGATCCCAGGACTCTCACTTAAATAATAATCTTGAATTTGACAACAAAAAGAAGACAGACATTAGATCAAACTGAAGACACTAGAAGGCATCTCGATCAAGGTTTCTTATCATCCAGGGGAAGGAAAAGCCAGGTCAACAACACCTTGGAGTTCAACAGAAAGTCTTCCAGTTAAATATCAGGAGTAGGTCCGGCCACAAGAGAGGTATCAGCTTCACGTTACAAACAAGTAAAACAGCATCCTGGTCACACTGTTGGCAAACGTTGATGAAGACTCAAGGCGTTCTTCCATCCTGCCATGCAGATGGTGACTGCAAAAGGACCGAGCTCCTCAACGAGGCATGTCAATCAATCCAGGCATGGGCTCCAGTATTTCATGTCCTATTGACAAGAACCCCTGGCTTCTTTCTACTGCTTTATTGTTCAATTAAACCATTCCCTGTCTAGCCCTGTCCCTGAATCTGCTCTGAAGCATTTAGGGTTTGCTTTTGAGGTCTTCCTGAGCTACTTTTGCCTTCCTGCAAATCCCTCTAATTTTCCAAAGTCCTCAGTAGTTTCCAATAGGAGGCACAGAGGCTTGATACATCTGCTCTGTCAACTCAAAACCTTTATCTGTACACAGCTCATCCTAGGGGTTTGTGAAGAGTCCGTTCTGGCAAGTACACACTTCTTTTCTTTCATCTGAGCCAAGCCTCCTCCACAGTCAGCAGCTCTCCAAATATCATTTATTTATGTGTGTTTTAGAATAAGGGGGGAACACAATTGCTTACAATGGAGATGTCATTTGCAAAATAATAATGTCTCAGCTGATGAGAGGCAAACACCCCCAGGGGTCAGTCCTACTAAATGACACATCTTTCTTCACTATTTAGCTTGTGCAGATACGTAAGCTGAGCACTTGCACTAATTTCAGGGTCTTTTTTTCCCTCTTCACGTGAACTTCTCAGCCCTCTTGAATGTAGAATCTGATTCCTAATTGGATCTCATCAAAGCTTTCTGTTGCCTTCAGCTGGTGAAGGCGAAAGGTGATGTGGAGGGAGGGTACAGACACCAGCAGGTGATTCGCTGGTGGACCATGCTGGGTGTTTGCTGTGGCTGGATGAGCCCTAGACAGAGCAGCAAGCCTCATGCTGAGACTCAGCTACAGCCATCCCACCTCCTTCAAGTCACTGCCCTTACTACCCAAATGGCAAAACATCTATGATGTTGAATTCCCCCTTAATTAAAGACTCAGTTGCATTAGACACTGTGCCAAGCATTCTGCATACATTTTATGATTTAAACCCAACAAAATATTATGAAGCAGATATATCTTTAGACCAGTTTTACAAGTAAGAGAACAGAGCCCAGAGAGGTTGAGCAAGTGGCTTAAAGACACACAGGTACTGAGGGGCTGAGTAGGGATGCAAGGCCAGGTAGAGGAAGAGGAGAGAAATTACTGCAGTATTTAGAGTATATAATGACCCACTCTCCTGTCTTTCCTGTCAACTTCTCTAGGTATCAATGCAGGTGAACAAGCCAGAGCTCATTTCCTTCCTTTGACCTCCCTGCAAGACTTTGCGATATTTTCCACAGAAGGAGCATTGTTACCAACTTTAAAGTAAATTTTCAGGCATGATGGCTCATGCCTATAATCCCAGCACTCTGGGAGGCTGAGGTGGGAGGGTGGCTTGAGCCCAGCAGTTTGAGAACAGCCTGGGCAATATAGTGAGACCCCATCTCAAGAAAATAATTTTTAAAAAAATAATTAGCTGAGCATGATCATATGCACTGAAGTCCTAGCTACTGGGGAGGCTGAGGTGGGAGAATCACTTGAGCTTGGGAGGCAGAGGTTGTTGTGAGCTGAAATCTTACCCCTGCACTCCAGCCTGGGTGCAGAACAAGACTCTGTCTTAAAAAAAAATTGGTAAGCTTTCTTCTTGTTATAAATGTAATATGAGAGCATTACATAAGATTTTGGAGAAATGTAAAATTTCTAAAGAGAACCAACTCCTAATATA
Organism: Plecturocebus donacophilus; assembly: GCA_004027715.1. Classification (NCBI taxonomy): domain Eukaryota; kingdom Metazoa; phylum Chordata; class Mammalia; order Primates; family Pitheciidae; genus Plecturocebus; species Plecturocebus donacophilus. The sequence continues at coordinate 55,849 of PVKP010011398.1, forward strand.
CTCAACTAATGCGAGCACTCAGTACTTGGTACAGGACAGCTGTACTAGATTTCAAAAAATCTACAGATGTAGCAGAATTTTTCCCGCTGATTCTTCCCAGGATCAAATTATTATAAATGACAAATAAATTGGACCTATTAGTGTGTATTTTTTCCTTGAATCCATTTGTCATGAGATATATACTCTGAGTTTTCCTGACTTCTAAACTGTCTAGAACAATCACCTTTATGCATTTAGAGGCAAAGGATCTTCCATGTTCATCAGAAACAAGACTATAAAAAGCTGGTGCATAGAATTTAGCAATTTCTGGACAGCAACCTAACCAAATATTGACCCTCTGAATGCATTCATCTTAACACATCTATGTAAAAGAGCCATTAGGCACCATGCAGGCACTACAGGGGGTAATAAAATGAAACACAGACCTTGCCTTCAGAGCGCTTACAGTCTAGTAGCAGACAGACAGACAAACAGATAATCATAAAGCAATCTGCCAAGTGCAGACACTGATATGCCCAGAAACACAGATAAATATGGTCCTCATGAGGCCACAGAATGTGGTACAAAACAAAATAAAATACAACAAAATACGAGAGGTTTTAGAACTGGATTGAGTGAATTTTAAATCTCAGCTTTGTCCACGTATTATCAGCTGGATGACCTTTGAATGGGCACTTCGGCTCAGTTTTCTCATCTATGAAGCAGAGGTAATAATGAGCTTTTACAAAGCTCTAGTGGGGAATAAACAGGGTAACGTGTCGTGTCATCCACTCAGAACAGTGCATGCTATGGCACGGGGGCAGGACAGGGAAGCCTTTCCATTTGCCTTGTTTCAGACCCACAGGCAGAGTTGCCTTGAGCCCGTGGACCCTGATAAGGCTCAGTCCTCTGCCTGACATGATGGGTGGTAACTCCCAGCAAGCAGCCTGCCTCCAGGAGATGCTAGCATCCCACCTGCGGAGAGCTAAGCAAGGCAATGTCTCCCTTGCTTGCCAGAAGACAACTATAGCAGAGAAGGTAATTCTCCTTGTAATCTCCAGACTTCCTGAAGCAAAGTCCAAGCTGAAAGAGGGGACCTAGCAATTAGAGGAACTAACGGCACCGGGGAAGGAGAGGTGTGAGGGTCGGTGGGGGCTGCAGGAGGGGCAGGGCTGCTCTTTGCCTATTTCATCTATTGAGTGAAGAGGGAGAGAATGAGAAATAAATAATAGTTTGCTTTCTACTGGATGTTGGAGCACATTTCCTGCCAAGAGTGCCACTCACAAGGGCAACTGCTTGACACTTAGGCAAGGGAGTGTGCAGGGAGAACAGGACAAGATAAAATTACAAGTGACAGCATAGTCTGTGTCTGCAATTACAGTGCATTGTAAACAAGGAGAATTGCAATTCCAGCTGCCAGACATGGCCGGAGATTGGCAGGGAGGGGCACCATCAGAGATGATGGCAGGCTGCTGCACATCTGGTCTGAGCCGAGCGTTGTGGGGAGGCAGGGGCCAGGGAGAGGGGAGCTGGGGGCTGCAGCATGGGGAGCATGGCAGACCAGGGCTGACGAGGAGACCAGGAAGAGAGAGAGAGCAAGTGGTGACGGTGGGGAAGGATGAGGAAAGAGTCCCGAAAGGTCAACTTTGAACCATGGATTGTGTGTGGTGTGTGTGGTGTGTGGTGTGTGTGTGTGTGTGGTGGGTGTGGTGGTGTGGTGTGGGGGTGTGTGTGTGTGTGTGTGTGTGTGTGTGTGTTTGGGTGTGTGTGTGTTTTGGGAAGGTGAATAGGAGAAAGGAAATTTCAGGTCCTGGCTGCTTGGCTCTCATCACCACTGCAGGACAAAAGAAACTAGCTTTTTTAACTTTTTTCTTTGAAAGACCTATTATATGCCAAGCTTTGTAAGGAATTTTAAATACTTATTTGAATGATCTGTACCACAACCACTTAAGCACTGGCCTGTTTACTAAACAAGTCATTACTGAGCATGTGTGATTTCCAGGCCCTGGGCTAGACTTCATGGATCTTAGGTTAAAAGGATGTAGCCGCTGCTCTTAATGAGGTAGATATATCAAAGCCATTTTGCAGATGAGGAAATTGAGTCTCAGAAAGGTGAAGTTACTGCTCAAAGCTTCTCACCCAGTAGCAGTGTGAGGACTCCAGTCTCGGTCTGAAGCCAACCCAGCATGCTCTACCACATATTTTAGCAGAGATCCAGGAATTCTGCCTCCCACAGTCAGAGCTGTTCCTCTGATCCTTTGACAATTATTAAGTTAAACAGGATTAAGTGGAGTGAGTGCATAGTGGATGCCCAATAAAAATACTTTCCTACCCCTCATCATTCACTTAACCATTGACCTAACCTGTTATGAGGAGTATCATTATCCAACCAGAGGCAAAGTGCTCTACTTGTGTAAGTGGAGGAAAAGAAGGGGTGACTGACCTACAGCAGGCGAGGCTGTGGGATGACCTGGTGCTGGGCTTCCAGCAACTGAGTAGTTCCTACCCAGAGCATAACACAACACCTGTTTCTGTAATACAATCAGAAAATCAGAAGGAAAGGGAGGCTTACCTTGCAGCAGGAGCAGGAGGAATTCAGGTTAGACACAGGAAAGTGCATTTCAACTGTGAATGAAATGCCCCCTTCCCATTCGTGCTGGTGCCTGCTACTGGGCACTTAAGCGGTCTGGGTATTTTCCCAGTGGCTGTGATGAGCAGGGCTGAGCCATCCACACTAAGTTTCCTCCATGTGACTGACAGCACCTATCTACCTGGTGAAAGACACACTGAAGGCAACAGAATTGGGGTTTGCTTTATCAGTGACCCTTTCAGGGAGCAAATCTCAAGCCTTGCCTCATTTGAGCTGGGAGCTACCCAACTCAGCTCACCACTAGACAGTCCTGCTGGTCAGGGAATCCATGCATCTCCATGTCGGGCTGTCAGATGGGACGAATCTCAGCAGACTGGGTGCTAAACCCAGTGAGGAGGCAGGGTGTGCCCCCCTTCCATCTCCCCCAGCTCAGTTCCATGGACTGTCAGCAGCGGATACACCAGGGGGGCCCATGGGGAGACTTTGTCTCTCCCCAGCAGGGCCTCAGAGCACAGCACAGCTTGTCTCCGCGGGAAGTCATTTGTTACAGATCTGGGACCCCCAGGAGGGCCCCCCTTTCCCCAGGGAACTTTCAGAGCTGGCTGAGCCTTCTGGTTCTGTGATGAGTGAGTGACATCAAGAAGATGAGAGCAGCGAGCAGAGAACCCTGCAGTGGGGGCTGGGAGGAGGTGAAGAATTTGAGTCTTAACAGCTGAGCTGGCAAGAAATTTCCCTAAGAAGTTGGAGCTCTGGCTGAATCAGTGCTGCTGACTCCCCCAGAATGGATGAACTGAAACTACGCCTAAGGATTTCACTTGGTTCATGCAGCCTGCTTGCTGCTCCTATCACCTCAGGTTATCTGGAGCCTTCTCCTGAGAGTGCAATCCTGCCTCCAGCCCACCTCACTTCAGGGCCACTGAGCACTGCCCGAATGATGATTGGGTATCCACTGCATTCTATCCCTTTGGAGGTATGTGGGGACGGCCAAGCTCAGTAATTAAGAGGATTGGATTTGGCGTCAAACCTGGGTTAAACCGCACATCTGCCATTTATACAGTACAGCTTGGACAAGTCTCGTAAGTTCTTTTAGGAAGCCCGTTTCCTACCTACAAGATGGGGAAAAGAGCCCCCACATCAATTGCCATGCAGATCAGTTTTGATAGTGTTCTAAAACCCTTACACAGTGCCTGGCCATAAGTAAGCATTCAAAGAAGGAATGCTACTGTAATAAGAAGTTGCAAATGCTGCCAGTGCTCTGATATGGGGACATTAAGAAGCCATCCAATTGTCTTCTTGCAGTGCAGGGGACACCTGACTCAGCACTTTGCTTGGACGCCACAGACCAGCTTCCAGTGCACTTCCTCTGGCCCTATCTCTGGGATCTGCTTTCCACTGTTTTTGCCCCTGTTCTAATACTCTGAGGCTCTTACTTTGGCCTCCCAGAGTGTGTCTCTTGGCCCTCCTCCTCTGAGGTATCAACCTGTTTGCTGTTTTTCAGTCTAATGAACACTCAGCTCTTGGACAGACCCACTTCTGAGTGCTATAGGTATCTCTGCTTCTCTGCTCCCACCTGCTTCCCTGCTATGGGATTTGAATTTTGACACAAGCCCCCAGGGTCATCACTGCTGTTAGACAGTCCTGGTTCTAAAAACAGAAAGGACACAGATGACTTTTGACTAGGGCAGGACAGAGGTTCTCCATGCTGCTCCTTCATGAGAGTGAGCCTCCCAGTGGTAGCAAGATCAAGGGCTGGGCACAGAGGAGAGATTGAGCAAAATAGACTGAAAGATGAATTACATTCACAGATTATCCCGGGAGTCGCTTCTCCAGCATTGGAGTGAGAACTTTCCAGTTCCTTGGTGAATATCTACATTTAGGAGAATCTTGTCACGTGGCTTCAGAAGAGTGTATCCCTTTCTTCTTTACTGAGTTTTAGCACAGAAAAAATATTCTTTGTTACTTTCTGAAATGTACTACTTATGTGGGGATTGAGCCTGCCATGCTATATTACTTGATATAAGCCTCACACCTCCAGCTAAGGGACACCAGGTGGGCACAATAAATGCTCTGGAAACTTTGCTTTCATCTCCTCAGCAGGGAGGCCAGGCATTGACCTGGCATCAGGTGTGTGTGTGCACATGTGTATGTGTGGATGCATGAAAATTTTTCAACAAGGTGATGAGGAAGGGGTGGGATTGTGCCTCCCTGCCATGTACACATCACCTTCAAACCTAGGACATGGAAGGCATAAGACACAAAAGAACAAATAATGATTTGGAGTTAAATAAGGCGGAGAGGAGAAAAACACATTAGTTTCATCATGTGTAAGAAGGAAAAGGATGGGGTTGTTTTGCCTCTGCAGAAGCTCGTGTGAGAAACCCTGGACTGCAGCTTCTGGGTTGGAGAATGGATATGTAGGCAGCTTTTGATTTCAGCACTAACTGAGGGGGACAGTAGTGTGAAAAATACAGAATGCTAGTGCTGGAAGGACTAGGAGAGTCTCCAATCTCATCACTTTGTAATGAAGAAGGTGTGTCCCAGGGAAGAGAAGAATGCCCTGCTTAAATTCATATGTATTATTAATGGTAGGATATTTACAAGAAATTGGGTTTTCTGACTTCTAGCCCAATGCCTTCTCACTACAAGCAGAGCCTGCACAGACACACACACACACACACACACACACACACACACACACACACTTCCAGGTTAACAATAGCATGGTTTCCTGTATAACTCTGCTGTATTAATCTTGTTTAAATACTACATTTATCACGACACCCATCTTCTCGCAAACCTTCAGTGTCCACCCACAACCTACAGGATGAAGATCAACCTCTCCCCTAGTGTGCTCAGACTTTGAGTCCTCTGCAGCATGAGGCCCCATTACTCTCCCATAGAAAACCTCCACTTCCACATTGCACGAGCCACAATTCTGTTAATTTCATTTCTCTTTCCTTCTTGTTCAACCCAAATCACAGCACA